>CM033750.1:41507247-41687957 GCA_019671005.1 Hibiscus mutabilis | reverse complement strand
ACTAAATACCCACTATTAATCATATGATCAGCTATATATCACATCAAACAACAAACAAAAACAACAATGGTTTTTTTATATGTAGTGTATGTTTCATGAAGAGAGATAGAGAGAGAAGGGTTACCAGTTAACACTATGAAAGGATCTTCTATTGTTCTTGCTAGACCAACCTGTAAAATGAACCACACAGAAAAAAGGGTTCTTCTATTCTCAACCTCACAAAATTCCCACAAGTTTTTTCATGGAAAGGAAAAGAACAAAACAAAATCTTCCCAAGAAATAAAAATAAAACACAGGGCATCTGGAGATCAACATTAAGGAAACAAAAGAAAACAATGAATTATTCTAGTAACTTTATTTAATGTTTCTTTTTCTAAAACACAGGCCACTCTTTTGAGCACTTCATTATCTTCTTCTAGCTTTATTCAATTGGAGTACGTGGCACTACCATGACCTTAAAGCCAGTTTGCCCCCTCATGCAACAGGACAAGAAAGTAAAATTTGAATATGTTGTGGGTCCAATTGCAATTAAAAAATTTACATGGAAACTGCTCTGGGACTCTGAATTACCCCTTTATTATTAAAAAATCACTATCTTGGTGTTGAAAAAGAGAATCTTGGTTATCTAGGTTTCCCAAAGAGGAAAACTTTTTAGATCATTGAAACCACACAAATTCATTATTCACTCAAAGTTTCATTTTTTTTCTATTTATAATCTTAAAAAAATCCTAAATGATGTAACCTTACCATACTAAAGAACTAAGCTTTGATTCTAACAAATTGATAAAAACCCTAAGAGAACTAAATAAATAAATAAAAAGAGTTGAAACAAAGTAAGTGAAAACAAACCTGAAAGCCCCAGTTAAAGGAGCTTCAAGATGCCCTTTTGGCCATTTTATTCAAAAATCATGTTGATTTTATAAAGAAAGTCCCAGAAAAGATTGGCTTCCCAACTATAAATGAATATAATTATCTGAGTTGGCGTTGAGTCAAATTTAGAACAGTTTCAGCATAGTGAAAGGCTTTAGAGTGTAATTCAAAAGGTAAACATTAACAAATAATATAAACTTTCAAGAAATGAAATATTGGTTAATAATATTATTTACATATTAATACATGTTCATAGACAGCCTATACCAAAATAGTAGCTAAATAATAATTTATGAAAATGGATAACTTGAACCCAAATTGTTGAAATTAAATTAAGTAAAATAAATTTCTAATATCACTACTTTAAGAAAAATATTACTAAATTAAGTGCATGTGGCAATCATAAGATTTTAAATTATAAATACCTCCCAAAAAATGTGCAAAACATATGAATGAACACAAAATTTTATGTTAAAGTGCAAATTTTTAAGAAACTATATACAAATTTAGGGATGTAAAATTAATTTATTTTTAAAAAAATACAAAATTAAATTATTAATAGAAAATACATAATCTATATAAAAAATTAAAATTTTCGATGAATACAATCGCTCTTAGCATTGCTCGATCTATCCCTATAAAAATATATATATCAGCATAAATGTGATTTCCCTACTCCCACCTATATAAAAAACATTTTTGTAATATTTTTAGTAAATTAATTTTTATTTAAAGACAAAAAAATTGGTATGGAACATGTTGTCATGAAGAAGGTCCTATAATGCATCAATTTAACATTTTCAATTAATATCCCAAAAGAGAATATTTTTCCAAATTAAAGTCAAGGGGGTGAATTTTCAATTAATATCCCAAAAGAGAATATTCAAACAATAAAGCCTTTTCTTCATCATGTCATCAACTAAGAATATGTGTTATTTCTTAATTATTGGTTAAATTAAATGTATATTTAATTTTGTTGTTCTATATCCATAGAAAATGCGAAATTAATTATTTATTCATAGAATATATTTACCTAATTTCATGAAATGTGTACATTTTCTTATTTGATTAGGAAAAGGAAATATGCTATTAAACAAAAAAATGCATACAATTTACCATTAGAACATGTTTAAAATATAAAATTTGTTTTTATAATTATTAATGTCCGACTTATTAATTAATTAATTTAAATTAAATAATGTAAGAGTTCGTTATGAGATAACTCTCTCAATTTAATTTATTTAAAAAACTTCATCATATCATATTACCATCAAATTATATTTTAAACTTGGGTGAATGAATTTTCGTACTTTAAAATATTTAATTGTAATAATAGTTACCCTAGCATGCTATTGTTTTAGGTTTTAAATGTTCAAATAACAGGTTGATTAAAGAACTGTCCCATTTTTCAATAAATTTCTTGACCAACCCTAACTAATAGAAATACTAATTCCCAATCCCAACAATTATTTTAATATAAAAAATTGGTCATGTTCCTATTGATACACATGCTTGAATGATGTGGTCAAATTAATTCGAGAGGAGAATAATTGGATGAGTCTACCACACTCGACTAACATCGCTAAATATCGCTGAACACTATTAACGCTGAACATCATTAAATTGATTAATAAAGATTAAAAATATCAATGACTCAACATATAATTATAAATTATTTAAAATAAAATTCCAATTAAATTATATATATTATATTTTTTAATTTTTTAAATAGTTAGATCAAATACAAACCTTAGTCAATTTAAAAAATAAAAAAAACCCTAAACCTTAAATCATAAACATAAACATAAAACCCTAAACTATAAACTCTACACCATAAATCATAAACTCGAAATCATCAAACAATTCGACCAAAATGAATTTGAAAGTTATTGACTTACATCCGATCAACCAAAAAATATCTACAGGTTTGAAGTTTTATTACTCAAGTGAATCGATTTGGGTTGGGGGGAGATATATCGAATTTATGGTTTATAGTTTCGGGTTCTAGGTTTGTGGTTTAAGGTTTTGGGTTTAGGCTTTAAGGTTTTGGGTTTTAGGTTTAAAATTAACTAAAGTTGGTATATGATCCAATTATTTTTAAAAAAATCAAAAAAATATTATATATATGGAAAATAATTTAATTAAAATTTTGTTTAAAATAAAATTTATAATTATATGTTGAGTCCTTAAAATTTTTAATCTTTATTAATCAATTTAATGGTGTTCTGCGTTAGTAGTGTTTCCCCAATAATTTTACTTTTTTTTAATATTTATCTTGATATATTTCGTATTAATTTTAATTAGATTATAAATCCTGATGGGATGTTATTCACACCCTTTCATAAAATAAAATTGAAGGTTCAATATGTACTTATGAGAAAGAAATATATTTTATAACAAGTTAATTTTATCTCTTTAAAAAATCATTCATGATAAAAGAAAAAGGTTAATTACTGCTACTAACGGTGGATTCTGGTTAATTTTTGAACAAAAGACAATGATAAACAAGCTAGCTTTTGCTTCTTTCATCACATTAAATTATATAAAATCTCTGCATTTGATGGCTACTAATACTAATAATAAGCTCTACAAGAATGGACCATATATTGGCAAATTACAGTTGCAGAGTGGAAAGGAATACACATCACATAGAAATATTCTCTTAATAGACTATATCTATATGTGCTTAGCTAAATATGTCCCACTAGCTATCTTCCTAAGAGCATCAACCTATACAAGAATACTCCCTCGAACGGTATGGATCGTATTTCGCACGAGAATCCGCAGCCGAATTGTTCGTGGCGATCATCTTGGCAATGCTCATCTTGATTTTCTGTTTGCAAAATTTAGCTCAACGCCCGGAAACGAATAACGATTTGGTTGATATTTGGTTCCCTTCTAACTGATTTCTTCTCATCTTTGCCTTATCAAGGCGTGCTCGCCTGCCAGCTTCTTGGATTTGGCGGTCGTGGTCCTTGAGCATCTGATCCATGTTGCCTGATGGGACTAATAATGGTCCGGAATAGTGAATTTTGTGACCTTTTGAACCGTAACCAAGCTGGAAACAAACATCATTGAGAAGCATGTATCAGACACTAGATATGGATTGAAGTTACTTATTAGCAAGAAACCAAACCAATAAAAGGATATTGAACTGAAAATACCGAGAGCACGAAATAAAAGAGTCTGAATTATCACAAATTCCCATTTTACTACAATGAGTCTCGTATTCTTTTGCACATACTTTAACAGGAGAATCAATCGTCAAGGCAGGCAAAGAAAAGATTCACTGATAATACTTACCAAAACTGGATCTTTGTTGTTATTTCTTCCATCTTTCTGCTGCTCATTGTGTTTCGGGTTCTGTTCAGTGCCGGATTCAGAGGACTCTTTAAAGGACCCAGGAAATCTTGCAATCATTTTCGGAGCTTTTGATTGTGGAAACCCAGATTTTTCTCTGGAATCATCAGATGTAAGACTACTCCTTGGTCCCACTAAACCTGACATTATTGACAAGTCGGCCCCGGAGGAAATTTTCAGAGCATCATCAAGGTTTTTCCCAGATTTCGCCCAAGCAGCACGGTGAGCCAGTGGCCCTGAATGAGAGGCTCTCTTGTGATGATTCCCCTGTGCATCTGCATTTGATTCTATTACTTGTGATGGTCTGGGCGGATCAATAGGAAAGCCTGAGGCAACTTCTTCGGGATGAGGATTAAACTTCTCACTCCGGCTCTTTGAATTGGACTGACTTTGTCTTTTCTGAAATGTCAAACAAATGTTAGAACACTGAATTAATGCAACTGTTCTAAAAGAGAATTTTGATTAAAAAAAAGAATGAGAAGCTACGCAAAATTATTAGCAAAAGAGGAGAGAAGCAAGCACAAATTGCAGCAGCACCTAATTATCTAACTAGATATCTAAATCAAATCCATCTCTTAAAACTCACTCAAATCAATCATAAGGAACTTCAAAAAACAAGTTATGATTATCATTGATAAGCTTAAAAACTTAATTTGCAGTTTTCCTAAATTATTAAGCTTAACGATTTCATGAGTCATGACATCGGCGAACATTTAGAACAAAAAAAGTATAGGGAAATAATTAACCAAATCATAAGTTACCTGCATTGATAAGACTAGTTCAGCATTCGCATCAGGTGCTGGAATAGCTCGAGACTCTCTTGTAGCTCTCCTTTCAAGATCAGGCCTCAGGACTTTGGTTCCTGCTGTTCCTTGTCTACAATACAAAACAAAAGTAAGTTTATTTGCATTTATACCAACCACTCAAGATTTCGGGAAATTACAACAGCAGTGGGAGAAAAAATATACTAATAGCTTATCCAGCATAAATAAACACCAAGTTTACAACAGTTCAGAAGAGGCTGAAGATCAAAGAAATCAAATTATTTAATTGCTGAACCAATATGCAGTTAAAAGTTTTCGGATGATTCTTTTGACGCACTCAATTTTCTCTGGAAGTAAATTATCGCAGGTAAAGACAGAAAAGAGAGAAAAAAAGAATAAGAGAAACATTTTATTGTAATCAAATATATAATATGCACCTTCTAGCTTCCTCATCCCTTATTTTTGCATCTAACTCTTTGCTTGGAGGATACTTCGGCAAGCTTGAAGGATCGCAAGGAAGAGGTTCCATTGTAAAAAAACTGAAGAACACACGTAAGAATCTGCAGACGCACAACATGATTTTAACAAAACATAATTTATCAATAAAATTGTACCTCACTCCTGAGAGTAGAACCTGCAGATCCACGATCAGCAGGGTCAACGGAAAGTAAGGTTTCCATGAGTGCTAAAGCTGGTGCAGGAAATTCCTTAAATGTTTCAGCAACACAACGTCTATAAGGCCGTTGTGGCTTAAAAATGGTTGCATGAGGCAACTTTGATTTTCTCCAATACTCTTCAGAAGGAGAACCACAAAGTTTGAATATTTTATGCAACTGCTCTACCTAGAAAATATAAAGACAGTTCACGATCATTTCAATTTTGCAACAATATGTATTTTCTTCCAGGCAAGTTATATTCATGGACATGTCATTACTCAAATTTTATTTGCACAAATATGTATGAAAGGTTTCTAAAGCTCTAAGATTCTAAATGCTTTGTAGGGAATCTTTCATTCAAATAATAAAAGCACACCTCAGTTCTTCCAGGCATAATTGGCTTGCCAGCATATAACTCAGCAAGAATGCAACCTGTACTCCATAGATCCACCGCTGTCGCATAGTTAGTGGCTCCAAGTAAAAGCTCTAGTGGTCTATACCAAAGGGTTACGACACAACTAGTCAATGGCTGACTTTGAAGGGGATCGAAAAAGCTAGCCAGACCAAAGTCTGCAATCTTCAAGATGCCATTATTGTCAATTAGAAGGTTGGAACCCTTTATATCACGATGCAGGACACCACGGCTGTGACAATGATCAAGACCACACAAAAGTTGCTGTCCATAACACTTCACCTGCCCAATAGGTCAATTCTACTCATTAAGACTGCATTTTTTTTATTATGAAATGCGAAATCATGTTATCCCCATGTTTGGAAGACCTCTTAAGGAAATTTCATTCAAGACCAGAGCTACTACTTGGTACTACTAACAAATAAACTTTGGAAGAAATCAATTGAAGCTAAGAAAAAAATAACAAATCAAAACAATCTGAAGTACCTGTGATTCTGAAAATTTTAGACCAGGGTGTGATGCAAGACCAGCCAAGTCGTGTTCCATGTACTCAAAAACAAGATACAGGCTGCAAGACATCCTTGAGGTAACCAGACCTTCCAGCTTTATAACATTCTGATGATCAAGTCTACGTAAAATGTGAATTTCCCTTGCCATAAATCGAACACTCTCTGGCTCGAAGTTATCAAATCTTACTTTCTTCTGCGCAACAACTTTTTTCTGATCTAAATCACGAGCCCTATAAACATTACTATAAGTTCCCTGGCCAATCTGCACAGAAAATACAAGTTCATGTACCAGATGTTATAGGCCACATGCAACTGTTCATAACCAAGGGTAGAACAATAACCCATACCTTCATTTCGATTAACTAAAAATGAAACTAAATATTATGGCTTGCAAAAGAATAGGTAATAATTTTTTTCATAACAAAGGGTAGAACAATAAAAGATCAGTCGATATAGTTTAACAATATGATCAAACTGCAGCAGAGATACCCAACAAAGTGGAGAAAACTTCATGTCCAAGAACAGAGATCCAAATGCAGACCTCCAAGTAAGGCATTACCACACCTTAGAACGATGATATCTCTATAATGCAAACTACTGAAAATACTGATTTGCTAGCGATTTAGGAATTTATGGATTCTGAGTAACTATGATTTCCAAATATAATGGCACAAAAGTGAATCTCAACAGTTGATACAGAGACATGCAGTGAACTATTTGAAAATCAATTGCCAAGTAAAAAAAAAGAAAATATGAATGATATCTGCAACACTAGGACACAACAAGGAACACTGTTAAGTTAAAGCATAATTACTTTATTCAGCTTCTCAAATGAGTCTGCACGACGCGGTAGCCATCCCCAGATTGCTTCTCCAGCCACTGCAGCTAACCAAGCAGGCCACCCTGCTGCCACCTGCTCTCCTTGTGTAGGTTTGGGAACACTACCAATCCCTGGGTGTTGAACAACAACATACTCCATCTTCTCCCTTTTCCCATCCAAATTCTCACTGTGTAATCGAACCGAATCGCTCACTTGTTTACCAATCAACATTGTGTTATCATGTTGATCCTTGGCTCTATACACTTCCTCCCTCCTCGAAGAAGTAGCACTAGATCTCGGTACCCTAACATCCGATGAGGCTTTACTCGAGGGTCTATCTCTAGGACACTCCTTGCTATCTTCAACGGCAGAAGGCTTGCAACAAATGCAACCCATCATCATACACCAAAACCACCCGCAACAAGAGCTTATTTCAGTGCCTCTCACAGTCACTAACTACCCTTCATTCCTTCAAGAATTATGCTTTTTTCCAATATTACATCATCCATTCCCATCATACTAAAAAAGCTTAGCTAAGACTAAAATTCCAGCATCCAAATTTCAATTTAATAAAAAAAAATCCGATTCCTTCACCAGCATTCAACCAAATGAATAAAACCAAGAACAGATTTTTCTAATAGAAGCAACAAAGCTGCCAACTTTACTACAAGGTACAAACCCAATATTGAATGCAAGTTTCCAATCTAATCAAACTCCCATTTCTTCAAAAACATCTCAGCAAAAATTAACATATGAAAATAATCCTTCTCCCTAGGAAACTCAATAAAAGTACAACCTTAATAAAATTAAGCAAAAAGTAACACTTCCAAAACAAGCTTATGAAATAAACAAACTAATGCAATTTCAACACCACCCTTGAAAATGAAAGTTCTTTATATACAAAATTTCCTCCACTCACATCCAGTCAAACTACTCGAAAACCCAGAAATTCTAAACTACCCAAAAGCCTCAAACTCGCAAAAAAAATGAAAAATCTTCACATTTTTCAAGAACCTTTAAGAAAAAGCATGTTACATTGCGGTCAGAGAAAAAAAGATTGACAACTCTAAAAAAGCGAGAAGCCTAGGGAGATGTAGTGATCCAAGGAGTTTCCAACTAAAACTTAATTTGACATTGTTTTTAAAAAATACGATAAAAAAAATAATTTTAAAAGTATGATAGTAAAGTAATTTTAAAAAGTTAGATTAGTATTTATCATTGATGTCAAAAAGTAATTTTAAAAGAATAAAATATTTATTTTAGACATAATATTATAAAATAAAATAAGTGAACTTGAATTGTATTCGTATTCGTTAATATTATGATATATGAAATAAATTAATTTAGTTTATAATAAAAAAAATTAATTTAAAAATATAAACTATAATAAAGAAATTTATTTTCAATATAAATACTATAACATATATATTATTTTATAATTATATAGTATAAATTTAATTTAATAATTAATTATAATTAAATAATAGAGAGTAAAAAAATAATTCTACTTTTTAAATTAACTTATCTACCACAAAAGTCATAAAATCTAGTTTTTTAGTTTGAGTAAAAAATCACTTTTAAAAATAACTAAAAATACTTAATTTATTTTAAAAGCACTTAAAAAATACTTTTAAATTACTAAAAATAACCAAAACACACACCCTTTGGAAAAGCTGAAATAAATGATACTCGGTATTTAATATTTTTACTTTTTATTTTATTGGATTTTAAGTGTTTTTGAAACCCAATGTGTAAAAATACATTCTTGATGTATTTGATGATCCCAAGCGCCTTATAAATGAAAGTTTTAATACATTTTTCTTCATTACATTAATTTTTTTTATTCATGCGAGCGGTCGGATCCAATTCTTCTATCGCCTTTAAGATTTTAAACTCTAATAATGGTATTGGTTTAATAATAAAACTGAGGTTTTGAAAATTTTATGATAAGTTCGAATTTTATATTGTGTAATTTTTGTATAAATACTCTTCAGATATATAATGACCTCAATTGGATGTTATAGAAAAATATAAGATTAAGGGATTGGATTTTAAAATTGTGAAAAAATTAGACTGAAAAGATTACTAAATCTTTATAACACTGGATTCGGATTATCAATTAATGAGTCGAATACATATAGTTATTAAAAAAAGGGTAAACTATCTAGCTTACCACCTAACTATTGGGCGTGACTTGTTTTGACCACTGAACTAAAAAAATTCAACCACTCAACTATTTAAATGGACCTATTCTGACCATCCGCTGTTAAAATCAAACGGAGAGGTGATGTGGGCGATAAAGTAAAATTTGTACAATTACACATTTAGTCATTGTTAGTTACATACTATATCAATTTAGTCATAGTTTTAAATTAAATAAATAAAATTAATCAACCAATCAGGTGACGACACGTGTCGCCACATGATGAAAGGAAAATTCAAGAATAAAAGGGAAGTGCTTGGCATGAGCTTTAAACCCACAACCTCATAAGGGGAAACTCATGACTTTACCATTGCACCAATCCATTTTTATTGAAATGGATTGCACCATATTTTATATATCTTATAATACAGTAAATGCTAGGGAATAAAGAAGTAAAAATGGTTGCAAGGGGACTCAAACTTAAATCACTTGAGATGTGTAAAACCATACAAACCACTTAACCAGTTCAAATAATTAATTTAAATATGAATATATTTTAAATATATTTAACGTATAGTTAAAGCAAGATTTAAAATGAAATTAGATTTATGATTTTTATATTTTTAAACTAGATTGAATATTTTTTTTTCCTTTTTTACATTTATTTTAATAATTTCATATATATAATATTGAATTGAGTTCTTTAATTTAATTAATCATTTTATTTTTTTAATAAATATCTTAATTCATTATTAATATAATAAATATTAATTACATTAAAAATAAAATTATAAATCCAATTTAATTGTAAAATAAATGTGAAAATGAAAAAATATTCAATTTAGTTTAAAAATATAAAAATCATAAATCTACTTATTTGAATATATTTAAAATATAATCATCAGGGATTTAAATCTCGTTCGCGGTCGCGTCGCGGTTGCCGCGTTTTCGGACATAACGGAGGCTATAGCGGTCACTGTTGGCATCGCGGTCGTGAAATTTTTTAAAATTTCGTACAACTTAATATAAAACATAATAATTATAAATTTCGCCCACATCACCTCTCCGTTTGATTTTAACAGCGGGTGGTCAAAATAAGTCCATTTAAATAGTTGGGGAATTTTAAATTTTTTTAGTTCGGTGGTCAAAACAGGTCACGCTCAATAGTTGGGTGGTCAGCTAGGTAGTTTACCCTGAAAAAAACAATTTGGATGTGAATGAGCCCACGTTGCTTCTTGGGCTTCATTTTCTAAATACTACTCGAACCATAAAAGTCTAGCCCAGTTTCTGCGTTATGGAGAAAAGCTGTGCTTTTGTTGGTTTGCCTTCGATAAACCTCTAGAAAACCCAGCATCGACCACCAGTTGCCGGATCTGAACCTTCCCTGCTTAAAATTCAGCGTAAGTTTTCCTTCCATTATTCATATATTTTGTTTGTTCGTGTATTGATTCCTTTTCCTTTCCTATCTATTTATTGATTCATAGAAGAAATCTTTTTCGAGGCAAAAACTTGTATTGTAGCAATAAAGATTCAATTTTTATCATTTCCAAGCATTAATTTGATTGATTCTTACTTTTATCTATCTGGGTTTATGTTGTTCTGTTGAATTGTGACCGCTTTTCCTTTTCCTGATGAAAGTTGACTATGTTTTTGGACTAAATTCTAGGGAGAATTGTTTATTTTCTGTTCTGGGTATTTGTTGTTGATTTGTTTATTATTTTTGAATAAATGGAGATGAATGTATGGTACTGCTATTACTTGATGGCACTGTTTTGAAATTCTTAGATAGAGGAAAACTTGCATTTAGTCTCGACTACTCGTAAGGAATAATTTAGAGGTTGAGAGAAGAATTTTCTCTAGTTTGTTTGAGCTGCCCTTTCGAGTGGCAAGTTTTAGTTATCAAATTGAATTCGATTTGCTTTGGATTTGTTTCATTGCTGGACTTTTATGTTATTATTTATTAGTATTCGTGCTTGGTCAAATTGTATGATTGACTCTTGTACAACCTAGTGGCCTTTAGATACACTGGTTCAGAGAATTGGTTTCAGATTCTTATATTTTGCTTTCGCCAAATAACAGATCGAAACTTATGTTTTAAGCTTCTGTGATGTTATGATTTGTTTCCGGGAGTTTATTTGACATGTAAGAGAGGTTCTTCCGAAGTTTTTTTATTAGAATCAAGAATGTTAGAGAAGGATAACTTGTTGAGCGGACATGTATGTTAGAAAAATAACTACGATATGGCTATTGTTATGTTTTAGATGGGCAGTTATTATGATATAGTCATAACTACGACTGCATAAATTCCGAGTCCAAGTAACCCGGTCAGTTATACTAGATAGGATATTGTTTTGTTAGGTGTGCGTTTCCTCTCACAATATTGATTAATTGGACAGCATACAGTGTAAATTTGAAGATAGGCTTCCTCATTCCTGTTATTAAGGCCAATGTTGATTTTCTTCGGCTTTATGGTGAAATTCCTTCATTTTCCTTGCTCATGAAGGCTGAAACTTTGATTCTTTTTTTGCTGATCTGTTCACTGGCTTCACTTCTCTGTATCTCTCACAGTATCTAATAATCACTTACTACAGGGGAAGATGGGTGGACTGCCTACACAAAATAGTTCTGCCTTAGCTTTTCGGGGCTTGCAGCAAAATCAGGAATCAGCAAAAACAACACCGGCTGCAGAATCAAAGCCGAAGAAGAAAATTTGCTGTGCTTGCCCTGAGACAAAGAAGCTCAGAGATGAATGCATCGTCCAGCACGGTGAAGAAGCTTGTGCGAAATGGATAGAGGCTCATCGTATATGCCTCCGTGCAGAGGGCTTCAATGTTTGAGATTGACACACAAAATTTATGGAATGAAAACATTTACAAAACCATTTAGAAATATATGGTCTGAAAAATCTAGGAAATAATGAAAAAAAAAATACATTTTCTTGGCTATTGGTGCTGGATTCATCCCGGTTATTTTTTCTTGTATTTTTCTATCATCCGAAACTGACTCAACACTTCTATTTGGAACTTATTCTGGTCAATATTTTGATAAACAACAATTGATTCCAATTAGTGGTAAGAATGACAACTTAATTGATAAAGAAAGCAACCCTACACGGAGAACAGATTCTTGTCTTGTTTAAATCTTTTTGTCTGGTCTGATTCTGATAAAGAAAGCTACGATCTTTGAAAGCTTGAAAGGCTGTTTAATAATTTGATTTTGGAGTTTCATCGAAAAAAGATTATTAGAATCAAAAGAGAGAGATGTAAACTAATAATACTTCATTATGCAGATGAGGCCATGGACATGACCATTACATCACAGTAAGGAAACACAGTCGTGACAGACAGAAAAGAAACATACACAAACTACAACAAAAGACAAATTATTCAAGCCGAATTCATTATTTTCTTAAAGATCTTGCCATGATCTAGACCATGACCGTTGTCCTATGTTTGCTTAATGGCCACATGTGCAGTTGGTGCAGCTGCAGTTAGCACCGCAGTTGCACTTGCCATCGTTCTCAGCTGGAGCATCCATCACAACAGGGTTGATGTAGCTGCAAATAAACAACACAACATATTCAGATATAAGTAAACCTGTAAACTTAAAACACATATACAGATATCCAACTGTCAATCCGAGTTCAGATTACATAGCTATGGATGTATCATATTCTTGGTCACATATGTGAAATTTCTGTGTATTATTGATTTGCAGATGTTAGAGATTCAGATTTCTTGAAAAGCAAAAGTATACCTCTTCTCAGTCTCGACGACGAAGGTGTTTCCCTTCTTCCTGTAGGCATAGAATAAGCACAAAAGACCCTTAGTTTTGGTACCTCGCAATTTTCGACATAAAATAAACATGAAGAAACAACATAACATACACATGTAACACAACACAACATGTTTAATACTATTACTCATTAAGACATGGTCACAAACAACACAACTCTAACAGCATCTTGGATTAAATGAATTACTTACGTGCACTGGCTGCTGTCGGAGCAGTCGCAGCTGCCGCACTTGTCAGACATGGTGAATCTGGGCAGTTTTTGAACGTGAAAGCTTAAGGGTGTTTTTCTAGTTGTTGAGGTTAGCTTGCAATGGATTTGTTATGTTTCCTTGGAGATGTATTTATAGATGGGGAAGTGCACTAAAATAGTGCAGAGGGAGGATACTTGTAATGTAAGGCCCACACATGCATTAGAGAAGCACACACCTCTCGAGGGAAAAGTCCTTGGGAATCTTTATAATGGAGGCTTGGGCTCCTCTCTTCCTCTCATGTCCTTGTCATTTTTAGGGATGGTAGAATTATTAAAAGTATTTTTATCTACATATCTCATTTTTTATATTAATTATGTATCTAACGGTCTAAAAAAAATAATTTTAGATCTAGCATCTTGCGTAAGAACTTGTTTAGTTGGTATGACGAATTTTTTATATTTTTATTTTTAAATGGAACTCATTGGCTGGTATGGGAGCTGATAACGAATACCTATAAAAAAGCAATTAAAAGAAATAAAAACACATAAAATTCGTTATATCAACTAGACGAGTTCCAATAAAGAGTGCTAGATAGGAAATTAATGTTTTGTGTGACAAATTTGTAAATAATATTAAAAAACAACATATTTGTGTAAAAATGGCATTATCTGAACCCATCCCATCCGACGTGACCTGCCTCTATTCGAACGGATTTTTTTCTCTTAAATTTTGGGTTCACGGTGGGGCTAGTTTTGGCAAAGATTGAGTTGGGGTTGGGGCGGGTTCGGGTTTATGGTGAAATTTTTTTGACCAACTTGATCTAGTATATTTTTAATTGTATATATTTATCATATTTTATATAGTATATTTAATATTTCATTATTTTTCCCAGGTCGAGATATGTTTAGCTGGTGTTTTTGCTAAAATTTTTGAGTCGGATCATGTTATGCTTTTTTATGTCCACTCGGGTTAAAAATGGATTGAATTCGACATAAAGCAGGATCAAGTTAAGATTTTTAAATTTTGATTCGGAGTCGGGACGACAAAAAATCCACCCGTCCCATTACCATCTCTAACTACATCTTTGCAATTTAGTTCCTTTAATTAAAAATAGATAGTTGATTGGTTAATTATTTTTCCAGATGAAGGATCAAAAATGTAATCCAAGATATAATACATAGATTGTAATGATATTTTTATCCAGTTTACATTCAATGAATGATTATGAATAAAAATATTGATATAATCATAAGTTTTAGCTTAGAAAAACACTTTTTTATTATAGAATATGGAGACTCTCCCTAGAGAATTTCCTTTCAAGATTGATAGGAAATTTCTTGTTGCCATTTTCATAAAAAAAAAAAAGATCCAGAAAAAAAATGGTAGAGCGGCTTTCAATTTTAAGTTTTGTCCATCGAAATTGATTTTGAGCTTTTAAATCTCAACCATATTATATATATATTAAATGATATAAAATTATAATTTATATTCAATATATAGTGGTGAAAAATAAATGTTTCCACAAACGTTTCAGTTTTAAGGTTTAGAGATATGGTTTAGGATTTAGAGTTTATGAGTTTAGAATTTAGAGTTTTTAGTTAGAGGTTAGGATAACATGGTTGGTGATTTAAGTTTTAATATATAAAGCCTAAATTCTAAACTTAAACCTTACATTTTAAGCATAAACCTTAAATTATAAACTCCTATATCTAAATCATAAAACCCTAAAACTAAGACGTTTATGGAAACTTTTTCCCACCATCAATGTATAGAATAATTATCCTAAAATCAATGTAAAATTAAATTTTTTTTATGGTGTAATTGAAATTTATCTTGTATATATATAAATATATTCGTACGAACAAAATGAAAGTGGAAAATTTTCTTCTAAAGTTCTTTTGAAAGTGACACTATAATGGAAATTTTATTTTGATAATTTCATCCCAAACCATCTTTGTATGAAGATAACCATTATATTAACTGCTTTTTTTTGTTATATGCATGTTCGTCTTACGATTTATGTTCAGGGTACGAGATTAATTTTCCTAATAATGTTATTTTTAAAGTTTGAAGATGCGTCATTTTTATGAGGTGCAATATGCTTACCAATACAACAAACTCTTTTTGGTATATTAATTGGTTTGATTATTATATAAGATGATTGATCAAATCGAAAAGACTAATAAAACCGACCAAATTAAACGTTTGTTCACTCCTACTTCTTTCTATGCTATCGTAAAATAAAAAATAAAATAAAATTATTACTTTATTTGTTTAAAAAATTCACCAAGATCATTTAAATTTTTTTTCAGCTTTATATATATGCTTTTAAAAGTGTAGCATGTATCGAGTTCAAAATTTTATATATGTAAAAAATATATGTTGAGAGATTCACACATTAAAATTAAATGTGCTACGTGAGTCAGGATAAAACCTTAAAAATCTAGAGGGTAACAAAAAGAAGTGTAGCTCACTGGTACCCCTATTCCCGCTCGTAACTGTTGGGCATAAAGAACTTGAATATTGGCCATTCAAATGAAAAAAGGCATCTCGCTTTGAAAGACTGACAGGGCATTTCTTTTTAAAAGCTATATTTCTCTTTATTCTTGATAAGATTTGTTTCGGTTCAAGTTGACTTCAATTCAGATTTTAGAGGCAAAAGCCTAATTGTATGTAGGAATGGGTTATAATTGAGTTACTATTACTTTTAAGGTACTAATTTTATCATTATATTTATTTGTAATTTTCCAATTTTAAAAAGGACTAAAGAGAAATTATACCAACTTTGAGGAGGGCCTTGCTTTGATTACTCATTCAATTTATTTTTATCTAAGATTTGATTTGATGTAATACATTAAATCTAAATATCTTATAATAATAATAAATAATAATAATAAATTCCAACAAGTTTTCTAGTGGAAAAACGGGTGATGTAAGACACAGGTTCAAATCGCTACGTCTACATGGTATATGCGCATTGTCGAGTTAAATTTTATCAATTTTTTTATATAATTATTAATATTCGACTCACTAGCTGACTAATTTAAATTCTGTATTGCAAAAATTTTATGGGATCCTCCCAACTCAGTTTGCTTTATTTATAATAATATGATTCAAATTCTGGACGATATTTAAGAGACCCTTCACCTTATCCTATTAGATTAATTAGTAGTTGATATTATATTAATAGTATACGAAAATAGTGAAAACGTCTAAAAATGAAAAGAAATAAAGAAAAACGCATCAA
This sequence comes from Hibiscus mutabilis, assembly GCA_019671005.1. Classification (NCBI taxonomy): domain Eukaryota; kingdom Viridiplantae; phylum Streptophyta; class Magnoliopsida; order Malvales; family Malvaceae; genus Hibiscus; species Hibiscus mutabilis. The sequence continues at coordinate 41,671,190 of CM033750.1, read as the reverse complement.
TTAAAATGTGTCGATCAACAATTATTTAAGTGTTGGTTGTCGATTACTGGTGTTTATTATTTTTCTTATTTTATTTGTTATATTTTTAGTTTTTTCTTTGAGTTTTCTTTATTTTAATAAGAATCTCTACTCTTGTGGCACACGTTTTCTCTGTCTTTGTGGCACGCTTTTTATTTACTTTTGTTGTTCGTTTCATCTGTCGTTTGGCATGATTTTAACATACCTTAGCAGTCGTTTGATGCTCGGATAAAGATCCTCGCGATGGTGGTCATAGAAAACATTGATCCACACTCGTTTGATGGTTTGTTAGCCGATGTAATCAGAACTATGTAGCGGAACATTCTGTCTAATAGTTTGGTTCGCTCACCACTCCTTTTTCATCCCGTAAAGTGTCTCGTTTGGCTAGAGACAAGGAGGTTCATGAAGATTTATGGGTTTTAATGGTATGCTAATCTCTATGGAAGGAAAAATTATTAGATAGGCCTGGCTCACCATGTCATCCATGGTCCCATCCAATGACATTTTTCCATGTCATTTTTTTCTAAGGTGAATCTTCACATCTTTCCTACATGTCAATGAGATGGATGGACCTTATTGGCTGGGACCACGGATGATGTGGTGAGCCGAGTCCATCTAATAATTTTTCGGAAGGAAGTGTTTGCTTTTCTTTGCACATTTGTATGAGATTTTTAGTGGACTAGTCACTTTTTTCTCTCTTTTTGATGCATTGTATTTGTAATATCTTTCATGGTGTTTAATAAAATACATATGCCATTTTTCAATATATATATATATATATATATATATATATCTAAATATATCAAATTGTAGAAAAGATCCTTATACTTAGTGTTTTTGATGAATTTAGTTCCTATGCTATAACTTAGTCATTTTTAGTCCTTAATGTGTATTTTCAGCCATATACAAACATTTTTTCATTAGTTCATCAAATAATTAGACGTGACTTTTAAATATTAAGTGATATGATATATATACATCGATTTTTTTTGTATAATTAGGTAAAATATCTATCAAATATAAAAAAGACTGAATTAATAAAAAAATTGATCCCAATATTAAATTTACACATTTCAAAAAATAAAAGATTAGAAATGATGAAATTATAGTACTTGCTTCTTCAATTTGCCAATGTTACTTTCAAATATTTTCTTTTCAAATAAAGCATAGCCTTTACATACATGTCTTCAAGCTTTTTATCCTCAAGGATCTAGCATATAGGGAAATCCATATGGTTGCCTTCCTCACTACTACCTTCCTTTTCTCTTTCTCCTATTACATGTCCATATCAAAACTTGTTGGATTGTATACAAAAATCAAAACTTTTTTTTTTTGACAATTTGATGAATAAAAATATGGCTTAAGGGTGTAAGAAGCCTTTGAACTTTTAAAAAAAATTTATTTAAGCCCATTAAATTTTGACAGTTTTTTATATATTATTGGCACACTACGGTTAATCATGTTGCATTTACATATTTTTCTATAAATTTTATAAGTTTTTAATTTTTTTTAGAACTTTTAAAGAATTCATTAGATAAAATAAAAAAAATATGAAAATGTCAAGTGAAAACACCATAACATAACATATTGTACCAACAGATCTAAAAAATTCAAATATTTTTAAAGCATACGATAATACTAATTTCATTAAATAGTCTTGACAAAACATGAAACACCAAATTAATATACATAAATCTAAGAAGGGTTTCACAAAAATCATATAAGTATACTTCGTGTTTACTTTATGCTTATTCCCAAGGTTTTTTTATTGACCGTTGATAAGTAACGTAGTACCACTTATGTCAAATTAGGTTGTTAATGCTTGACAAATAACCTTAATAATATATATAAAAAAATAGTATGCAAATTGTGTTTACAAAAGTTTAACAAATTTAGGGTTTAACAGTTTAATTTAGAGATTTATGTCATAAGGTTTAGAATTTATAAGTTAAGGTCAAACTTTAGGGTTTAAATTTTATGGTTTAAGGTTTTAGGATCAGAGATTTAGATTTTAGATTGTATAGTTTAAATAGGATGACTTGTGTATTTTTTTTATACATGTTGCATGTCAAAATAAACCCTATTAATTATGAGTGTTCAAAACCGACCCAATAGGTACCCTAAAGCCCAATAAATCTAATATCACAACTATATTATTACTATGTTTCATAATTCTTTTTATTTTTTTTATTTGTATTATGAGCTTATTGGGCCGATAGGTACTTATTGAGCTGGTTTTGAAGTGTGATATAACAAAACCTAAAAAAAATACTTAAAGGGTAAACTGCACTACTACTCACTTGAATTTTAGGAACTACCTTGTTTCGATCATTGAATTATAAAAAGTTTTAATTATAGCACTAAACTTTTTAAATTGATTTTTTTAGTTATTGAACCGTTAAATTATTAATAATGTAATGATGTGACGCTATCTTATTATTTTTTTTACAAAAAAACCCCCTAAACTCATGCGATTGTCCGTTTCCTATTGACTAGTGCGACTAAACCGGCAAAAAAATGTTCATATTTCTTTCATCTTTAATTTGGTTTTCCATAAACTCGCTCAAAATGATGAAAATCCATTCAAAGTTAATTATTTTAATTGAAAAATAAAATGCCTTCTAAAATGAAATACTTCTTTTTTATAATAAATTTTTGATATAATCATCAACATCTGACTCGTTGAACAATTAATTTGTATTAAGTAATATAGGGTCAATTACGAGGACGGCCCTCCCAACGTAATTTTTTCATTCACGATATCAAGATTTTAACTTGACCAACTTTATCATATAAAATATTTTTTTAAAAAATAAATCAATCATATATATAGGGCCAATATGAGGACGTCTCTCCCAACACAATTTTTTCATTCACGACATCAAGATTTTAACTCATTACCAACTTTACCATATAAAATATTTTTTTTAAAAATAAATCAATCATATATGTTATAAAGTATTTTTCTTTCAAAAACATATATTAAAAAAATAAAATAAAAAAATTTCCCGAATTCTACCCATTCATTGAGAATGTGGATGCTGCATTTTTTATTTGTTTAAAATCCATCCATACAAATCTACCCTTGCGCATGAAGAAAGCTCGACTTAGATGGCAATCATAACGGCTCCTGTTTGGTATTATAATGATAAATAAAACAACTATTGTTTCGATGTGGGACTGATTTCTATTCCCCTAGAAGCCCCGAGGCTGCCATTGAGTATTCCAACACAATTATTGATGTCAATTCCTCAAACCTTGTTTCAAGTGCCAATGGTGAGCACATGTGTCAAGTGACCATTATCTTCTTCTTAAAAGACATGTCTGATAAGAGATACAACGTCACCGTTATATATATATATATATATCTCAATACTTCTCTTTTTCTTTTCGATGTACGATTAATGTCTTCGTCTCTTCTCAGGCGTGACATTCTCCTCCACTCAACCTCGTGACGCCCTCGTCACGAGTCAACCACGCTCGTGATGGTCATTGTCACAGTTGTTCACCCTGCCTACCCCACTCATAGGCGCTCGGATTGAAATCGGACAGTCAAAGGATCTCTCTAATACCACTTGTCACGAGACTAGACCTCCAAACCAGCCCACCGTAGGGCCTTAGACAATGTGACTCAAGACAAACGGCTAAGTAAGCCTTTTCAACTCTCTCGGAAGATCAAACTTCTCAAACACCGACAAACGCTAAGCGTTCTATGCGGAAACGGATCAAAAGAGATGAGCGAAGAAGAACTCTGAAAGAACAAAGAAAGGAACAACAAGAACACTCAGATAATTTAGAGTAAATGCCTTTATTTCTTGAAAACTTGATACATCAAATGAGGAGGGGAAAACCTCTATTTATAGTTGAGTTCTCCCTAATTCGACGGTCTATACAGATTTACATCGACGACTATGATCGAAGCCCACCAACTACAATGGCATAATCCTAAGAATATTCTTGTTCTATCTATGGCAACAAATATTATGTTTACATGAAAAGTTTACATAAATCAAAGTGGTTGTCTTCTATAATCTCACACAGATCGAGTTAAGTTTAATGAACTTCTTAAACACTCATATTTACATGTAACTCAGATCTTAGCTTACGCCCGTGACACATGGCAGAGGTTCATCCCAAGAGAAAGGAGGTATTGAAGCCTAGGACTCTATAAATGCAATCGATGAAACTGTTCCCGAATTGAATAAAGTGCTAGTTAACCAAGGATCACAGATGGTCTGGTTCAGCTGGAGGAGAATCTCGAACGGTTGGCAGGCCAGTGAGTCCCACTACCATAGAAATAGGTGCTGGTTTGATGTGATTTTTTTTTAAATTAGGGCCGTAAACGAATCGTTTGACGAAAAGTTTATTTGTTTATTAAACGAACGAACAAACATGAACAAAATTTTTTGTTTATTTAATTAAATGAATGAACACGAACAAAGAGTTCGTTCGTTTATTTATGTTCATGAACGTTTGGTAATCTGTTCGTTTAAATTTATTCACATATGTTCATTTATATTTAATATTTTGAGTAAAGTACAAAAAAGTCACTGAACTTTGTTAAAAAAATAAAACGATAACCAAACTTTTAAATATTACAAAATGACAATTAAACTTTATGTTGTGTGACAAAATAATAACTCGGTCGTTAAAGGGGTAACATTGCAATTATGAAATTTTGAATAATAATGTATTTAATCTTCTATACTTATATATTCAATCAATTTGATTCTAATTAAAATGCGTTTATATTTCCCAGTTTTTTAATTAAAACTAATTAAACACCACAAGATATATATAGTTTAGTATAGTAGCTAGAGATTAACATAATTACGATGCCTGAGATAAGATATCTGATTGAAACAGCAAACACCTGAGCGCCTTAGCTGCCGGGAGCTGGAGCTGGTGCCGGTGCCGCCACAGTTGCTCCTCCCGAGAATGTCTCGGGCGCACCTGCCATTGCTGATGGCGCCATACCTACATAATATTAATCATCAGTTTTAATTTCTAAGACCCAAAATCTGGGTTTTTCTTAAAGAAATGTATGAAAATTTATACAAATTTCTGCACCCCTTTGAAAACCCGTGCAATTGAAGACTCACTTCCCCAACAACATATTGATCAAAATCTGAACTACATTTTTCAACCAGAATCCGAGTTAACTCACATGCGCAGCTGGTGGCAGAAGGAGCAGAGACTTTGCAAGCAGCGGGCAAAGCCATGGCCTTTGTGACATTCAAAGTAATACCCAGAGAAGCACTGCTCTTAAAAGCCTCGCACAAGAATTTGGGTCCGGATTTCAACACGGTTTTCAAACCGAAACAGCACAACCCCTCGGGCTTCGACGCCTTGCTCCCGTTCGATACGAACGACAGACAATCCACCATGTTGAGAATTAGAGAGAAGCAGTCCACGGAAGGAGACGGCGCCACCGCTTGGTGGTGAGCGGCATCGATGGCCCATATTGAGAAGCGGCATCGATGGCCCATATTGAGAGAATGGCGAGGGACAAAGCAAGGGATAACTTCGAAGCTGCCATTGTTGAACAGAGGAAGCAACAGTGACAGGGGAAGCAACACAAAAGTGTGTTTTTTGTGAAGAAAAAGAAATAAAACTAAGTGGAAACGGAGGGGCAGAGTGGGGATTTACTGGGGAGAGAAACAGAGAAAGGCATGTGGGAAATATAAACGTTTTATTAATTAGGATTAAATTGATTGAATTTATAAATAGATGACTAAATGTGTAATTATCTAAATTTTCATAATTACAACGTTACCTCATTTAACGGCCGATTTACTATTTTGTTACAAAACATAAAGTTTAATTACTACTTTATAATATTTGAAAGTTTGGTTACTGTTTTATTTTTTTAACAAAGTTTAGTGATCAATTTTGTACTTTACCCTAATATTTTTCATAACAAAAGTATTATATTTTTAAAAAATATAAATTTATTCATATATGTTTGTTCGTTTAATTTTATTCACATATGTTAGTATATGTTGGTTCATTTGTGTTCGTTTATCAATTTAACGAACGAACACGAATATGAACGAACACGAACACGAACAAGCTACATTCCTTAACAAACGAACACGGACAAAAAAATATATTCATTTAGTTGTTCGTATTCGTTCGATTGTTCAGTTAAAACTAAACAAACATTAACATATCCTCGTTCGTATTCGTTTCGTTCGTTTACAGGCCTATTTAAAATATGTGGTGATAGGATGAAAAATTTTAGAGTAAACGTCATGTATCGATATATACCACTAGTTATATGCACCGATATATACCAATAATTATTTTAATATCTTTTGAAATCATGAAGACTCGAGACATATTTATTTTTCTCGAGAATAAAATTTTACTATTCAACTTTTAATTAAATTCATAAAAAACTATTAAGTATATTAAAGGTCTAATTTTTATATTTTATATTTAAACTAATCTAACTTCATCTTCCTAATTAACAAAACCCTAACTGTCGCCGTCAGGGACGGAGCTAAGATTTGAAATTGGAGGGCAAACTATAAATGTTTGAAAGTGAGAGCAAATTCATAAATAAACTAATTTTTAATAAAATTTAAATAGGGGGACAATGGTTAAAAAAATTCTTCGAGGGTGGGAGGCGATTGCCCCACCCCACCCCCACTTAGTTCCATCACTGGTCGCCGCCATTTATGTCGAACTTTATCGAAATATCCGACGAATTCGCATGAGCCACAACCTCTATGTGGGTATTACCCGCATCCACTTATACCCGATCTCGACCTCGACCTCGACCTCGATCTCCTTCTTCTATGGAACCAACACTCTTTTCTTAAGGCAAAGCTTCTTGATCCGGGTTTGGAGGCAACCCCTTGTCCTTTGAAACGGTATTTACATCCTCCACTACACTATCGGTATTCTGTAATCTATTTGTCTTCTTTCTAAAAATATTTATAATGTAGAGTAAATTTGTTTAAGGGCCAAATTATTTATTTAAATTCAAATATCCTTAGAGCGGACAATAATATTAAGTTCATTACATGGTCTTGAGAAAAAAATAAAACACCAAACTAATATACATAAATCTATGAAGGTTTTCACAGAAATCATATAAAATATGCTGCTTGTTTACTTTATGCCTGTTCCCAAGGTTGTTTTTTTATTGGCGGTTGATATGTTAAAAAGAAATCATCTGTCTTTTTTAATGTTTTTATTTGTGCCATACATTAAAAATTCAAGTTTGAGGTTTATGATTAAAGTTTAAGGTTATAGTCTATGACTAGAGTTTAGAAAATTTAGGGTATGATGTATTTTTAGGGTTTAAGGTTTAGAATTTAAAATTTATAGTTTATAATTTGAATTTTTAATGATGGAGCATAGAAAGAGGCATTAAAAAGAGGCAATGAATTTTTGTCCTTGATATGTAAAGTAGTCCACTTATGTCAAATTAGATTGTTAATGATTGACAAATAACCTTAATAATATAGAAAAACTTTAATATACAAGCTCTGTATACACAAATTTAACAAATTTAGAATTTAACGATTTGATTAAGGGGTTTATATTGAAAAGTTTAGAATTTATGAGTTAGGGTTAGAGTTCAGAGTTTAAATTTTATGATTTAAGGTTTTGATATTTTTTTTATTTTTAATAGTCTTAGGGTTATTACAAGGTAGTATATGTTTATACACATTCTTAACCCTTTGACAATGCACACACATCTTGCAGACAAAATGATTTGAACCCGAGTCTTTTAGGTTAACATCATTCGTTTTTCTATTGGGACCACTTGTTACATTCTAGATTGTATAGTTTAAAATTAGATGACTTATGTAAATATTTTTACAGGTGTTGTGTATCAAAATATAAACATATCTATTAATAGTGTAGTATAACAGAAATCTAAAAAATACGTAAAGGGTAAACTACACCATTAGTCCCTTAAATTTTAAGAACTGTCATGCTTTGATTATTGAATTATAATTTTTTTTAATTATAGCACTAAACTTTTATAATTGATTTTTTAGTTATTGGATAGTTAAATCATTAATAATGTAATGATGCTACACTACCTTATCTATTTTTAATCGGAACCCTAAACTCCTATGATAACCAGTTTCTTATCGACGTGTGCGACTGAATCGATAAAAAAATTATGTTTTTCTCTTTTTTCTTCTGTTTATTTTGTTTTCCCATAAAATTCACTAAAAAATATGAAAATCCATTTAAAGTTAATTATTTTAATTGAAAAATCTTTAGAGAAAAAGCTTGATACATAGTCCGTGTAAATTAAAGTTTACACGTGCTTTTTAAATTTAGGGGTTAGGAGTTTAGTTTAGGGATTTATGTTGTAAGGTTTAGAATTTAAGGTTTAGGGTTTGGGTTTAGAGTTTAGAATCTAGGGTGTTAGGGTTAGGGTTTTAGATTTTAGATTTTATAGAAGGGTTGTGTAAAAATATTTTACACGGACTGTGTATCAAAATAAAACCTTTTTTCTTATAACAATTTTTGATATAAAATCATCAGTATCCAACTCATTGAATGAGTAATTTGGATTGAATAATATATAGCCAATTATGAGGATGACCCTCCCAACTTAATTTTTTTCATTCACGACATCAAAATTTTAACTCATGACCTTACCTAAGAGTTTTATTGTCTCATTTCGCTAGATCAATTTTACCATATAAAGATTTTTAAAAAATAATTCACATCATATATATTATAAATTATTTTTTCCAATATGCCTTCATAATTGTTATTTCCTTTGGCCACTTTTTTTTTGTGTGTACATGACTCTAGAAAAAAATAATAAACCAGGGTCTCATATGAGACTATGCCGAGCAACTAATTGGGTTAATCCGTGCAAATCCACCCTTGCGCACAAGGAAACCCCGCTTAGATGGATGTCTAAATATGCCATGTTTCTTGTTATATATAAAACAACTATTTTTCCGATGTGGGATTCAGGTCAGTTTGCCAGAGCTGGAACACTCTCATTTCTCACCCATCTTTCATTTCAACTCATCTACAATCTTCACGTTCGAGACCACCCAACTTAACGCTCCCTTTCTACTCCTCAGGTGCTTTAAAAACAGCCAAAAGAATTACTTTTTACACTACGATAATGATTGATTTGAGGAGTTCAAGCAACTTCAATTCCCTGTCTTCAGTTGCGTGTCTGATTCTATAGTGTTTGGTTCTTGCAATGGGTTGATTTGTCCTACTTTATTCACTTAATGAAAAATGTTGGAAAAGGGTTACTGCAACTCCACTTAATTATAATTTTGATCTTGTGATTGGGATATCATTGCCTTTTGTTAATGGAGCTATTCATTGGTTAGGATATCAGACAAGAAACAATGATGAATACGGTAATGCCATGTTGGGGTTCGATTTGAGTGCTGAGGATTTTTTCGAGATAAGTTTGCCTAAGAGCTTAATTGGTTTGTTTCATGAAGATATATCAATTATGGAATATGGAGAATCTTCCATTGCTGTCTCGAGACATCCGGTATGCGGTGAGTTGCATGAGTTGTGGGTCATGGAGTATGGTGTGGTTGAGTCATGGACTAAGGTGTTGACATCGAATATCCAAAGGAGAGGGGTTTTGAGGCTATTGGGGTTTAGGAAGATTGGGGAAGTTTTGTTGCAAGTGGATGATGGAGAGATGGCTTCACTTGATTTGAACTGCAAGAAAATAGAGCCTCATGGAGTTGAGGTCGGGGAAAGATTATTGGATGTAAGGTAGTTACGTCGATGTTGCTTGACAAAGGGGTCAATGTCCACAGTGCGAGCCTGTATGGACCGGTAAGTGCATTCACCTGTTATTTCATTAGATGTCTAATTTTTAGTTTAACATTGATATAAATGAGTATAATTACGGTCTTCTAAGGTCCAATGTCCTTTACAGAGGAGGTGTGCTCTTGGAAGTCTTCAATCAATTATCGTTTTTGCTACGAGGCCTCGAATGTGACACCTCCAACTCATGTGCGACTACCGGATTGAGGAAAGGGTGCTACACATGTTATAAGTATGTCTATGTTATCTATTGATCCAACAGCACCAGAGTCTTCATTGATATCTTCAATTTCTGCAGAACTCTGATTTCTATGCTGCTCTTTTTATAAGTTGAAAATCTTCCAAATCTTTTTCATACACTATTCGGATCCCACATTTCTTCACCTTAACTGAATTGTGGAAAAAATTGTGTACTAATGAGAAATCAAGTTCATCCCATTCTTGCTTGGAGCAATTTGAAGTTGATAAGTCCTCGATTCCGAGTTCACCACACTCATCCTCCAAGGAATTTGGATACAATTTGTCACGCGACAAGTAACGCAGAAAAAGGTGGTCCTTTATGATGGGTTGGTGATCATTTGTCTGGGAAATACAGCCACCGGCGTTGACTGTTCGAGGATTTCTACCTTGAAAAACAGATCCATCGAAACCAGCTCGACCGGAGTTTCTATGATGGATAACAGCTTCCCATATGAGATACTCGTCCCTCGAAGCATCATCGTTGACAAAAATGCAGCAGAAAGCAACTCCTATCCATCGACTATCATACCGAATGTTGTGAGGCAGTGGTATGTTGATTGAAGGGTCCCCTCCTTTATAGTTGAACCATTCTGGGATTTCTCTTCCAGTTATAACAATATCAAATACCTTTCTTGAATTTGCAAATGCCTGAAAAAATAAAATACACATTCACTGTAACTAAAACAACAAATTCTCAAGTATGAGATTATGCAAGTGAAAAAGAGATTAGACTAATGAACCTTAAGATGCTTTTTCAGCAATGTTAATGCATTGATGTTCTCAGCCAATCGATAGCAGTGTAAAGCTCTAAATCGTGCCCGATCCGATGAATTGCATGCTTTTGATGGATTTGCAAGTAGTAATACTTTCGTCGTGTTTCCTTAAAAATGTAGTAATACTTTTTTGAATAGAAGCCGTTAATTTTATTAAAAAAATATTGAAAATTACTGTAAGAGTTTACAACTATCATCATAAACTAAATATATAATTTGAACGTTTTTCTATAATATTAATACAAGAAACTAGCCACTTTAGATCATACAAGGATCAAACATGAAAAATGTTAAAAATCCTACAAAAAAAGTCGTGAGAAACTATTCACGAACGCAAACCGCGTATCCAAATTAAAATAAAACATTAAGTTTATGAAGATTAAGATAATAAGATAACATATGCAATAAGTTATAGCATAACCTAAATGATATTCACAACCTTAGTTTCCTTTTTGAATCTGAATTCATTCCAAGCAACCATTGCCCTTAAGTCGGTCTGCAATGTGATTTTTCAAGGAAAAATATGACTTTAACGTGCCACGTCAGTTTCTTTTAACGGTAGTTGACGGCGGTGACCATAATAAAAATAAACTAAAAGTTCAATAATTGTAATGTAAGTTTTAAAAATTCAATGACCAAAATAAAAATGCCCTAAAAATTCGGTGACTATTTATGTAGTTTACCCTTTTTAATGATGATTAGGACAATACTATTTCGTCGTATATTCCACGTCAGTAAATAATTTTGAAATTATAAAGACAATTTTTAAAAAATAATTTAAGGTGACATTGTCAACTCAACACTGAAGTATTACGTATATAAGAATTACTACACAAACTTCATATAAAAGTCATGAAAATATAATTATATTGTTAATATTTCTATTAAATATTCAACTACATTTTCATGCCAACTTCCACATATTTTTGTTTACATAGAATAAGATAAAATAGTGTCGCGCTGATAACGAAATTAATGTGAAATTCAATGTTAATCATAACAATTCATGTATAAAGCTGATTATTTTTAAAATAAAACAAACTATTAATATACATAAATACATAAATGCTAAATTTTAATAATTTAATTTGAACCCAACAAGTGGTCCTAATAGAAAAGAAGATGATTTTAATCCTATGAGACCTTTAGTTCAGTCACTTTGTCTATAAGGTGCGTGCATTATCAAAAGGTTAAGAATACATGAACATATATTACATTGTAATCACCTTTAGACTATTTAAAAAAATAATATAAGGGAAAAGTAAGTGCACAAATGGTCACAAAACTATCCAAAAAATACAAAATGGTCACCAAACTTTTAAAAGTTAAATAATGAGCATTAAACTTTAGTTTTTGTTACAAAATGGTCACTGAACAGTTAACTGTCGTTAAGTGAATGACGTGACAGTTACAAAAATTTGAATAATAACACATTTAATCTTCCATATTTACACATTCAATCAAATTAGTCCTACTTTAACCCTAATTATTGTTGTTTAAATTGATTGAATGTGTAAATATTGAGGATTAAGTGCGTTGTTATACAAATTTTCGTAACTGGCACGTCATTCACTTAACGGCTCAGTGACCATTTTGTAACAAAAACTAAAGTCTAATGCCCATTATGTAACTTTTAGAAGTTTGGTGATCATTTTATATATTTTGAAATAGTTTAGTGACTATTTGTTTACTTCACCCTTAATCTAAACCTCAACCAACTTTCAAATTAGTAGCACAGAGAAAAGAGAGAAAAATCTATATCGTGATAAATGTTAAACAAAATCTATAGGAAAAGATGACAGATCAATCTCTTTCATCTTAAATTGCTAAAAGGATCCACTCATTTTATTATTGTCATTTAGGGTTCGGGGGGGTGTGGGCCCCTTGTTGATAGTCTGCACTTACTGACATGGGTTGTTTAATAATTTAGGGTTATGTACAATTTCTTAAAAAAACCTTTAATTTAAAAAAATATTTATTTAATAATGTATATGTTATATATTGATTTTTGAATAAAAATTGAGTATAATAGGAAGTAAAATCTAATTATAATCAATAAGAGTAGGGCAAAACATATTACACTTTCAAAAAGAGAATACATTTCGAATTTTAAGGACGATATTATTAAAAAAACCATAAATCTCAAACATAATATATAATAGTATTTTATTAAAAAAAACCATAAAAACGATCGGTTTTATTGTAGACGTTCAAAATTCAACTGTATCCACTTTCCATCTTCCCCTCGTTCACTTTTGCGTTATGATCGGCGGTGGAATTTAACGTTATTTGTTGAGGAGTTAATTTTGAAAAGATTTAAGAGGTCTACACTAAATTTTATATTTTTAAGGGATAAAAAAGTAATTTTACCTTAAAATAGAACTTTTAATATTTTGTGAAAATCATTACCCTACTAATCCCTTCATAATTATGCCTCTGGCAGCGACCAAATCTATACTTTCTTAGCAAATTACTTACTTTCACCATTTCAATTTGCTCTCCCTCTTCCACTCCCTCATTTAATAATACATTCGTCCCCGACCCAATTTCAGGTTTACAATGTCAAATTTGGTGGTGTCAAGCCTGGCACTTTTAAATGATGTACGTGGTTTTGTTTTTCCTTCAGATGTTGCATGCTGGAAAATAAAGGGTTAAATATCAAATTAGCCCCTCTAATTGTACCGAAAAGTCAAAGTAGTCATTATTTTCATTCATGGATCACATGAGCTATTATTTGAAAAATCACCATCAAATAAACCTTCTAATTAGAATCGTCATTGATCCCATTAACATCCGTCAAGAGCTGAAGTTTGATTTTTCTTCCAAAAAATCATTAAAAGTTTTATAAGTAATAAATAATTTTAATGATTATAAAAATTATAAAAATCCAACAAATTAGAAAACACTTTAATGATTTTTGACTTAAGGGTTCAATAAGCCTTTATATTTTTGTAAAAAAACAATTAAGCTCCTAAACTTTGTTTGTACCTAATTAAGCCCTCAAACTCAAGAAAAAAATAATTTGCCCTTCGACCAACGTTAACCGTAAACTTAAACGTTTTTTTAAGTTGACATGTGTCGCAAAAGGATGGCGCCACTTGTCATTTCTAAAAAAATTTAATTTTTAAAAAATATATAAAAACCAGAAAAAATCTTAAAAATTATTAAAAATCTGGAAATTCTAAAAATTATTTTAAAAATATAAACTATTTTTTAAATTCCAAAATTTATTCAAAAATAATAAATAATAATTTTTCAAAAGAATAAAATATTTTAAAACTTAAAATAATAAATATTATTATAAAGTTATAAAAAATTGAAAAAAATTAAACAATAAAAGTTATTTTGGTTTTTAAAATATAAAAAAGTTATTTTAATTTTTTGACATTATCCTGTAGCGACACATGCCAAGAATAATTAAAAAAACGTTAAAGTTAACGGTCAACGTTGATCAAAGTGCCAAATTAATTATTTTTTGAGTTTGAAGGCATAATTGGGTGGGAAAAAAAAGTTCAAAGGCTTAATTGATTTTTTTACTGAAGTTTAAGGGCTTATTGAACCCTTAAGCCATAATTTTTTTATGTGAAAATAGATAATATTAACAATTCAACTTCGTAATATATAGTAAAGAAAGAGAGGCATTGGAAGTATATAAACTACTTGGATTACAAATGTATTAGTTACAAATTAATTACAATTATTTTAAACCTAGGGATAAGGGAATAAATTAAAATAGAACAAGGAAATGAGAAATTCCAGTGCTGAATATTTTAGATTGGCAATGAATGAAGCAAGATGGTGAATTTGTTTGTGAGACTACAACTTATGGTTCGTTTCATCCTTCAAGCATATCCTTTCCCACAAATTATCGTTAACATTTTCCCCCACTCAAGAAAATAGCCTCTTGTCTCACTTCTTTTAGATTGGATCGATTAACCCATGGACACGAGGCACGCAATCGGGATGGACCGATGGGGTTGAGGAGCAGTCGCCCCTTAAAAATTTAAATTTTTTTATATGATTTAGAATTTGATAAAAAAATATGTATTTTCTATTAAAAATCTATTTTCGCCATCCTAAAATTTAAGTTCATGCCTCTAGAATTTTATAAGTTTGTCTCCCTTAACATAAAATCTTGCGTTCGTCCTTGCACACAATTATGAGTTTATTGACTGAGGCTATGTAGTATAGAGAGTATTTTTTTCTCTCAATTAAAAAGAAATTTAATGAAATCAGAGCCCCTTTTTTTAGTAAAAAAACGACTCAAAATAAATTATCTATTAATAATATATTTGATAAAATGTTATATCTTTCATCAGCCTATAGTATGTACCATACAATTTAACATTTTTTAGTTACTTTATTCTTAGATAGACCTAATAAATTTGACTCGAGACCTGGATCGATTTATTCGACCCGAGGTACAATATTAACCCGAACATGGTGATTTGGACTTGATTTGAAACTTGAAATAAATCGAATTGGGCGTAAATTTTAGTTAAACCGAAATGGACTCATCCGATTTCACACGAAACAAAGAAAAGATGTTAAAAGAAATATGAGATGTGAACCCAAAAAATCAAATATACGACTTTAAAAAGCCATATATATGGTGTAAAAATTGACTTGACATAAAAACTCGACTGAAACCGAATAAATCAAGTTGAAACAAGTTATGCATCAACATCGTATCATTCATATTTAAAATCAAAGTCTTCCTTTTTAAACAAAAAAGCAACCTAAATGTTATTTGACAAACAAAAACATGTATTTTTTACCAATAATATATCATTCTATATATACTTCGAATGAAATTACTCAACTTAACCCAAAGGTTCAAAGGATGACATAAATAAAAACCGACCGATCTCCTATTGACCCGACCCGATGTGACCCGAATTAAATCACTATAGACCAAAACTAAAACTGAATTAGAATCGATTCGACCCGAACCAAACCTAAACCAAATATAGTCAAATCTGAAACGACTCAAATCGAACACTAACCAAACGACTCATTTGCCACCTCTGAATCTTAGAGCCATCAGACATAATGCATAAAAATTTAAGATTCGAAATAATTCCATGTATAAAATTTATATTTATATCAGTTGAAACTAAATAACAAAGTACATAGAGTCAAAGGTTTAAACTGGGCAGTCTGCATTCAAATCCTCTGGCCCAATTCCTCTTTGGTGACCAATTCAACCTCTGTTTTGAAGAGAAGAATGGAGAACGAGTCAATCGAAAAGTACAGGAATCCACCAGGTGAGTGAGTCACGAACGATCCAAAACTCGTCCCAATCACACACTGCCATGCGTGTCCGTACACCGAGTCAAACTCCTATAACAAACACATCAACTGGTCACTCGATTCTACAAAATTAAAGAATAATCTAAGTGCAGTTAACATCAATCAATGTAAAGAACTAAATAAGTTCAAGCCTTTCTTCAATTCTACAAAAGTTTTCATATATAATAAACAATAAAATTAAAGAACAAGGCGGCTACAAGGAGCACTCTGAGCGACCGCTGACCCCTAATTAATCTAAAGCCTCTAAAATTTATTATCCGTATTTTTAATTTTTTAATCTATCAAATAATTATATTAATTTAATGGTAAAAATTTAATTCTTTTTTCTAAATAAATTAATTAATCTAACAATACAAATAATGTGTTTGAAATATTAAACTAATTGTTCAAAGTAATGAGATGAATAAAAATTCATTGCCTCTTTTCGGTGCCCATTTCTATGCCCAACATTAAAAAATTAAATTCTAAGCCTTAACTCTAACTTTTAAATACTAAATCCTAAACTATACACCAAACACCTTAAACCCCAATTCTAAATCATATCCTTGAACTGTAACTCTAAACCTATTTTCTTTTTTACTGTTGGGACCTAAATATGACTAGATAATTTCTATTTGTAATGAGATATGCTTTATTTATATAAGGGTCCAATCTTAGTTTTCGCTCATGGCCCTGAAAATATCCGAGACGGTCCTGTTAAAGAATAATCTAAAGGCAGACACACACCAAAAAGTTTTAAATTCTTATATATTTTAAAATTTTTCTTTATATTGTTTATTGAAAATCTAATGTCCGGCCCCTAGAATTTTATCATCTCATTTAATTCTATAAAGTGTAAAAGTTTACAAGTTTAACATAAAATTTTACGTCCGATTGTATCTATAGGGGTAGGGATATACCTTTTTGATGGCTCGAGCCAAGTGAGTAAGGCTAGGCCGAGGCGTCGGAGCCGAATCGAGAAGCCGGCGAGTGCAACGGAGGGCATGTTCTTGCATGTAAACCGGCATATCAGATGATCTCAAACGCACGTGGAGGCTAATTGTAATGACAGCCAACTTTAGTTGATCTTCCATAGGAGACTTTCCTTTGCTTCCATGTCCTTTGCTCGGAAACCATCGTTTCGGCTCTCGTTTCTCCTTCAAACCCTGAGAATCTTCCATGAAAACGAAGGTTTAAAAAAGCTTGAAAGCTGCTGGTTTAGAAAGAAACTACAGAGAAAAAGAGAGTTTGATTTTGGTTTGCCTGTGTGGAATCAAAATGCATGTATTTGTTGAGATTGTGTGTGGGATTTCCACGGAGTTTTGAAGTCCGTGTGTCGTTCACGAGCCAATGGAATTGGGAGGTGAGTTTCACGTGGTTGAATGACTGTGAGATTGTGTAGCGACACGCGTCAGGCATGAGAAATGGGAACGGCGATTGGAATGAGATTCTCTTTTGAGTTTGACTGAGGTGGGTACTGGCTAGGACCTGAGGGGTAGAATTGGTAATTCAACAAATCAGCCTATTACAGAACTGAAATATAATTGGGTAAATTCTGATTTTAATTAATTAAAATTCTACAAATTATTAATATAATTACAAAACCTTATTAAAATACACCGGTGAAACATTTTCACAACCTAAAACCTAATTTTTTCCCGTCCGTCGCAACTCGTTTTTCATTAGTTTCATGGATCGGTAGTCGGTAATTAGTCTTAATATTGATTGTCGACTATCAAAGTTTATTATTTTTTGTTTTTATATATATTTATATTTAATAAGAATCTTTGTCTTTGTGGAACGCGTTCTCTCTGCTCTTGTGGTGCACTTTTTTTTTGTAGTTTGTTTCATCTATCGTTTTGGCATGATTTCAACATATTTTAGCGCTCGTACAGAGATATTCACTAGCTAATCTCTGATTATGATTTTGTAGGTGGTCATAGAAAGATAGATCCCACTCGGTTGATGGTTGTTTGCCGATGTAATCAGACCTGGGTAGCGGAGCAATCTGCCCGTAAAGTGTCTCGTTTGGATTAGAGACAAAAAAATTCAGGAAGGCTTTTAGTTCTTGACGGTATGCTAATCTCTGTGAAAGTATTTACTTTTCTTTGTATATTTGAAATTTTGGTAGACTAGTCTCATTATTCTTCCTTTTGGATGCGTTGTATTTGTGATATTTTCCATGGTTTTTAATACAATTCAGTTGCCATTGTCAAAAAATACACCGATGAACATGTTTAAATTATTTATTAGAATTTAAGATTTAGGGTTTAGAGGTTAAAACCTAAATTATTAACATATTACTCTAAAACCTAAGTCATAACCTCTAAACCCTGAATTCTTATCTTAAACACTAGATTTTAGCCGCAATTCTTAAATTCTAAATCGCTATCCCTAATTTCCTGAATCATAAATCTTAAACTGGGTTCATGTTTCGGAAGCAAACAACTTATTGATATCATAATCTTGAAACGAGGTAGATTTTCGAATCTTTTCGGTAAGAAGACTATAATGTGTCATGTTTGAGATTTGTGGTCCTTTCTCATAATAATATTATCTTTAAAGTTCGAACACGGGCAGGGACGAAGTCAAGATTTGGAGTTGGAAGAAAACATAAATGTTTGAAAGTGGGGGACAAGTTAAAATATAAACCAATTTGTAAAGAAATTTGTATAGGAGGACAAAGTTGAAAAAAAAAACTCTTGGGGGTGGGGGCATTTGTCCCTCCCATCCCCACATACCTCTGTCCCTGAACGCGGATTATCTTTTTAGGAAAGTAACATGTCTTGGCATTACACACAATACTTGTTGACAATACACATCTAAATAATTAATTGGATTTATATTCCATACACTGTGGTGGAAATTGAAAGTTTCCATAAATGTCTTGATTTTAGGGTTTATAGATTCAGTTTATAGTGTATGGTTAAGGGATTCAGTTTTATAGTGTATGGTTAAGGGGTAATGTGTACGGATTTAGAATTTAGGGTCGTGGTTAGAATTTAGGGTGTAGGATTTATGGGTTAGGTGTAGGGTTATATCATTTAGGGATATTGGTTAGAATTTAGGGTTTGGTATTATAGTTTAGGGTTTAGTTTTTAGGGTAATATGATGAGAATTTAGTTTTTAACCTATAAACTTTGACTTCTAACCCTAAACTTTAAATTCTAACCACTATCTATAAAATCTAAACCCCTACACCTAAACCCACACTATGCCCTAATTTAAATTTTTTAAACCCTAAAACTAAGGCACTTATAATTTTTTTTTCAACCACCGACGTATAGAATAATTATCCTAATTAATATTAATAATATACATTTTGATTTTCTAAGCTTACTTTAAAGTTTAATTTGATATCTTATATTTTTCTCCGTCAAAACTAGGTACCTAAAATTGCTTTCGATATACATTTCATGACCAATAGTTTATCTCTTAGTGTGAGTATTTGCTTCTAGATGATTAATTACTATTTTCAGTGGTGTATACCTTGACTAATAAAATGCTTTTTAATATTTAGTTTGATATTTTTTAAAATTTGATAATTAAACTTGTAAATTAAAATTGATTAAAAACTATAAGAATTGATTTGAAAAGAAATTATACTAATATAAATAAAAAATCAAATTTTACAACCGTAAAGATTTAGATATCGAATCGATTCTAAAACCAAATTAAAGTACCCACCTACTAACCATAGACCAGTAAAGAAACCTCGACACCGCACCGCACCGCACTGCCGGAAACTGAAAAGACAATTGTTACCCAGCTCTGTTCTCTGCCAAGTCTCCCCCTTCCCTTTCCAAAAGGGAAAAAAATGTCTGATTATATGCCTGTAGACGTGGTTATCGGACTCCTCAAAAGACTCCCGGTAAAGTCTCTGTTGAAATGCAGGTCGGTTTCCAAGACTTGGAGAAGTCTGATTTGCGACCCATCTTTCGTCTCAGCTCATTTGCAAGCTTCACTTTCAAGATCACCCGACAACACTCCCTTTCTCCTCCTCGGGTGCAAGAAAAAGGGCCGAGAAAAGTTATCTTTACACTATGATAATGATGGGTTTGATAAGTTCAAGAAGCTTCCTTTACCTCCCTTTGGTTACGTTGCTGAATCTTCAGTGGTTGGTTCTTGCAATGGGTTGATTTGTGTTCAATTGGATTACCGTAATTTTGATTTGGAATTCGTTCTTTGGAACCCATCGATTCAAGGCTACATTTGTTTGCCTCAGGTGAGCATTTGTGAAGTTGAGTGTTTTAATGCCGGGTTTGGGTTTGATTCAAGAACCGATGATTACAAGCTACTTAGAGTTGGGATTGATAATGATAATAGTTGGATTCAGCCTTATTTGTTTTCATTTAATGAACATTGTTGGAAAAGGGTTACTGCAATTCCTCCTAATTATGCTTTTGGTTATGAGACGGCATTGCCTTTTGTTAGTGGAGCTATTCATTGGTTAGGATTTCAGGAAAGAAACAATGGTGAATACAGTCATGTGATTTTGGGGTTTTGATTTGAGTGCTGAGGCGTTGGTGGTGATAAATTTGCCTGAGAGCTTAACTGGTCTTCATCCGATTGATTTATCGATTATGAAATATGGGGCATCTTCCATTGCTCTTAGCATAGATCCATACCGTGGAGAGTTGCATGAGTTGTGGATCATGAAAATTTATGGTGTGGTTGAGACATGGACTAGAGTGTTGATATTACGTAGGGTTCCTCGGTTTGCATGGTTTCCAAGGGTAATGGGATTTAGGAAGAATGGAGAAGTTTTGTTGCTAGTGCATGAAGATGGCTACAATTGATTTGAACTTCCAGCAACTGCGGACTTCACTTTATTTGAATTGCGAGGAAATAGAGCTCCATGGAGTTGAGGTCGGGGATTTACTATCTGTCCATAGTTATGTCGAGAGCCTACTGTTGCTCGACCAAACAGTCAAAGTCAGCGGCGGGAATGATGTAAATCATCCTATAGATTCGAGTGATTCTGATGAATCCAATGGGGGAGAGTTATGTCGGGAGCCTAGAGTTGCTCGGCAGAGCGGTTGACGTCCTCAGTGAGGGTAATGTAAATCATCCTATAAATTCACGTGATTCTGATGAATCCAGTGAGGGGAGACTGAGAGAGTGATGTGGCATAGGACTGGTAAGTGCATTCACTTGTTATTTCATTTGCTGTCTATTCTTAGTCTGTGTGAACTTGATATTTACCAAGGTTTTTGTCTCTATGAATCTCAGATTCAAGACTGCATGTGTATCAGTGTATAACCATAACTCTCCTTGTGTTAGTTTGGTTGAATAATCCTTCTCTCCATACTCGCAGGTGAACACATCTGAGCATGCTAATATACACGAACTCCAGCATGTTTATTCTTTGAAGTTTGAACTTTGAAGATCAACTCAATCCCCTTGTTTGCTCCGTAAGGGGCTGTTGTCTTCATGTTTTTAATCCAATAGATTATGTTTGTTTCCAAATGCCAATTCCAGCAATGCTATATTCAGCGACACTTTCTGAATTCTTGCAGGACCC
The DNA here is from genome assembly GCA_019671005.1 of Hibiscus mutabilis. Lineage (NCBI taxonomy): Eukaryota > Viridiplantae > Streptophyta > Magnoliopsida > Malvales > Malvaceae > Hibiscus > Hibiscus mutabilis. The sequence goes on along the minus strand of CM033750.1, from coordinate 41,649,551 downwards.
CAAGGAACCATGCAGATGCAGGCAGGAAAAGAAAAGTAATCATCTTTAGTCTTAATCTTCCCTTTTTAGCCTGGAAATACTGTTACTGTTGCACCCGACGATGAAATACTGCTTCATACATGCCAAAAGCCTTTGGCTTTAGAAAAACCGTTTCAAAAGTGTTTTTGCAACCAAATGGAGAAGTCGATTTTTTTTAGCTTTTATGGTGAAAAAGTTCAGTTAGAAACAATGACAGCTTATGATTTTAAAGAAACTAGTATGTTTAGGGGGAAATAAAAGAGCATAACAATGAAACTAATCTGTTTTGGGGAAATTAACAAGCATTAGTTATTGATTACTTACATCCATTGCTTCTTTACTTCCATCCACTTGTATCAATGGAATTTCAGTTCTTCCACTTGCATTCATTACAACGAAGCCTTAGTCGAGTTAAATTACTGAATACCTGCAAATCCGAAGTGTTTACGGCGGAGAAAACCTACATAAGAAAGAAAATATTAGTCAAAACCTATTGAAGAAACAAAGGATAGCTAATTATGAAGAGACAATTTATGGAGAATTCCCAATGGCCTTCTTCCTCATTATCGCTCCGCATTTGAACAGGAAATATGACGGAACCATTACAACATTATAGTACATAAAAGAACAGAACAAGCTAACCTTCATAGAACGATTAGGTAAGCTAAGAAACTTAGCATTATGAAGCTGAAGTCCGATATCGGAAGCATCCCGTCGCTTGCCATTGAATTCAAGTTTAGGAGCATCAACGCCAATCTTATAGTCCGAAAATGCATCACCATTTCCAGCACTGTAAACAGCATACTCTTCATCACTGCCGTCATCATCATAAAGTTTGTATGATAAACAATCTATCCCCAAAGACTTCAGTTCTGGGGATGAGAAACATGAAGAGTCTGTATCTTGTTTATCTTGCATTCCCGTATGACCGATTTTTTTCAAGTGCTGGAGAGCTTGAAAAGAAATTTTCAGTTGAAGAACACCCCGGAAATTCAATCGAGTCTAGATGTAAAACCTTCAGACTAGGAATGCAGGAAGAGAACCAGAACTCAAACTTTACGACTACTGCAACGAAGACGAAATGTGTGCTTAGGGGGATTTGCTTGTTCTAGTCAATACTCTATCCGCAAAATTAATGAAGTTAACGCCACATATTCCATGGACACCTCCATTTTCACAATTGAACAACAATGTAGTATCAAAAACTCCGAGAGCAGAAACAGAACCCCCAAGATATCTCCATTTTCGGAATAAAATGCTTGTTCTCACTGCAAGTTTGGTTGGTAGGAAGGAAAGGATATGACAAAGAACTTTCTTTGGCAAGTAACTGTTCATCGACACCCATTTCAGGAGATTGCATAAAAAAAATAGATATTTACTTGGGAAAAGTGTCACAGTTTGCAATAACAAACCAGGTGAATGGGGGAAAACATCATTTTTAAGCTCTTTCCTACTTTAAGTGAATCAAAAAGCTTCATTCATGATCAAAACCTACTTTAAAGTTTGCATTAAAAAATGGGTTAATTCAGTTATGTATAATAGAGTGAGATAACCAAACATGCCCTAGTTCAGTAAGCTTAAAAATCCAATATTTTCTTCTTCTCGATACGACCCATCATCATCATCATAGTCATCTTGTTCCATTTGTGTTCTTGTTCTCTGCAAAGGAAACTAAATTTTCAAAGACCCTAAAAATTTCAAAACACCAAACAAGCACTTCATTAATCAACAACATGGATGACAGAGCTCAAAGAAAGCTTGTTAAAAAATTATCCAACTGTAAATCAGCAGATTTTGACAACCCATTTTTACCTCGAATCCAAGCTGCCAGGTAATTTTTTTTTGATCATAGCCAGGTAAAGTTTTCTTCAGCAAAATTCATCAACAAATGAATGATAAAATTTTGTCAAGTTACATTCCCCAACAAAGGCAAAGAAAGTAATTTTATGATGCTTCTCTACCGTTGGATGGACCTCGATATTCCAACCAAAAACACTTTTTTCAGAAGATCAACGGTTTCCAAGAGAGGGAATATGTCAAGACAAAAAGGGGTACAGATCTTTAGACAAACTAAAAAGTAGATATATGAATAAAGAATAAAGAACGTTTAATTAAATTGATAGACCCATAATGACTTGTTTGAAGGCGGTCGTTTTGGCTATTTGGCTAAATGGCTTATAACAGAGCTTTCATACAGCTCAATATCTAAAATTTCTTTTAATTTGGCATTAAAAATTTCATTTATAAAATCCCACTTTTAATACGTCTTTTAAACTTGATAAGATCAAATTAATTCCATAAAGCTTAGTTTTTTATTTAAAAGTATAAAGGCTTTCAAGCCAAGCCAACAGAACTGTCCAGATCTAAGCCACGACCAGACATGAATTCTTTAAGTAACAAATCTTTGTCTTAAAAATGAAAATTAAAAATATTCCAAATCTAAAACCCCTTTCTTCTCTACTTTCACACTTACTAAGCTTATTCACTTCACTCTCCAAAACTAAAAGCCCCTTCTTGTTTCAGCCTGTCTGCAAATTCTCTTCCTTTTTTTTCACATTCTAAAATCCTTGCTCAATTCTAAGGAAAAGAAATGAGGGGTTCTTTGGGGGCAGTAATAGGAAGATATCCATCAAGTGATGGAACTACAGAAATTGGAGGGATCATTCAGAACAACAGGAAGTGTAGAGATGTTGCTTTTCTTGTCATTTTTATAGCATTTTGGGTTGCTATGATTGTTAACACTAGCTTTGGCTTTAACCAAGGAAACCCATTAAGGTAAATTTTGTTTCCTTTTTCCCCTTTTCTAAGCTTCACCCACTTATCTTCTTGTTGAATCTTAAAATGGGTATGTTTTATTTTGGATTCTAATGTTGAATCTCCTTTTTAATGGTATGTTTTGTTATCTCATAAATGGATTCCTTGATTAGTTTCCTTATAAATATAGCTCTAATGGATCTCTTTATTCTTTGTCAAGCTATAGTTTCTGGTTAATCTATGAGTGAATAAAGCATTATAATCCTCTTGGTGGTTTTCTAAACAGAAAAAGAAAGGCAGACACTTTGGGAAAAGAGTAGTTGCTTAATAATTTTTTTCTCCAGGAGTGCTCCTAGTAGTTAATTGGAACTAGTTAGCTAATCTATTTGTAAAGCAGGATTCAAAATGAGAGTTGCAAGCTCTTATCTGAGCTAGATATGGTCATTCTGTGAGCCTGTGGCACTTTTTCATACATTGGGATTTTGTTGGACGGTACTTGTACCTATATGGTTCATATTTGGGAACATTTCATCTTAAAATTGATTTTAGAGTCAGTTATGGATCTCTTAATTTACATTTTGAAAATACTTTTCACCTCGGACCCTGTGAAGATTGCGGGTATTTTACTTTGTTGGGGGCATCAGCTTCTAAATGGTGTTGTTTGCCTTTTCATGTATGTTTAGTTTTAGTCATTCTGCTTTCTTTCTGTTTTCTCTTTTTTGATTCTGATAATTTGTTTTCTGTTGGATGGCACACCAGGCTTACATACGGTCTGGACTACAAAGGGAATTTATGTGGCGACAAACATGCTCATCCTGGCCTTCGTAAGTTGGAACTCAAGTATTGGTTGAATCCGAATCAGGTTTATCAAAGTGGTGTTAAAGACAGTCAATTCAAGTTGTCTAATGCTCGGAGTATATGCTTATGGGATTGCCCTATTCCTTCAGAAGATTCACTTAATTGGGTCTGTGATTATCCGGAGGGGGATATCCGCCTCTCAATGCATGACTGGATCAATAGAAATTATGATTATTATGAATTCCTTACACCGGAAATGAGAAATACTTCTCTTCAACTTCAGGGTCCGTGTTACCCCGTCATATTTCCGAGTGTGAATGGTAGGTAAAATGGGTTGCTTGTTTTATAGATTTTTATTTTATCAAATCATAGATGCAGTTTCTTTTACCATCTCACGAATTGTTTTATGCTTGCTTCTCAAGTTTATTGGAGTTGTCAATTCATTGCTCGTGCATCAAACACATCTTTGCGGCATTGGCAACAGATGGGTGGAGTGAATATCAATGAGGATATTATAATAGATAAATCAATTCATAGGTCCATCAATTCTCGGTCATCTGTCTTAAAGGTCAAGCAACTTTCCTGCAATATCTTTTTATTACATTTATGCATTTTATCTTGGTATGTTCTTCTGGGATCTGTCAACTGATTTGATTGTCGGCAAGATAGTTGACAATGTGGTTCCTTATTTAATGCTCTTATCATGTCATACAGTTCATAAATTGTGTTGTTTTGGAAAGTGCCATCATCGAACTTGCTGAAATATGAATGTCTTATTGCAGCGTTACATGGCTGATATTGGAAAGTCATGGCCGGTATTGATAGTTTGTGGAGGGTTGTTACCATTATTTCTGTCAGTGATATGGCTGTTAATGATTCGCCATTTTGTCGCTGCAATGCCTTGGATCACAGTTGCTCTATTCAACATTCTCATAATAACAGTTACAATGTTTTACTACTTAAAAGGTTTGAAGTATATCTCTTACCTCTTAGTATTCATACTCGAAATAGTCTGATTGGTGTCTTGTATGTATTTGAATGCAAGGGCTACTAGTTTTGATAAAATACTTATCTTCTTCTTCTTCTTTTTTAGCTGGATGGATTGGCAATGATGCCATCTCCCCTATCATTGGTGAGCATGATCCATATATAAATGTTTTCGGGAGGGTGCGTTGTTTATTCTTTTTTTCTTTGTTCGGAAGCTTTTATTATTGTAGTTTTTTGGTATTTTTTTACATATAAATGTCTGTTTCTTTCAGGAACTAAATCATCTACGTGCAGTTGCCATTCTAATGACATTTGTTATGGTTGTTTCCGTCCTCACGTCAATTGCTATTGTTCGCCGCATCTTAATGGCAACATCAGTCCTCAAGGCAAGTACGATCTTATCATAATGTACTGTTGGTACTATCCACTTGGATTTGAAAAGAAAAGGGAATCTAGTGCTTTTTTGCATGTAGGACCATATAAATAATTCAATGCATAGTCCGTTATGCTTTTTGGAAATAAATATGTTATAATGGTAATCTTGGTTTCTTAATATCAAAAAGAGTTAAAAGATGATATTGTGCTCCTTTGTAAGCAGGTTGCTGCAAAAGTCATAGGCGAAGTTCAAGCACTGATAATTTTTCCAGTCATACCATATGCAATTCTTGCGATCTTTTACATGTTCTGGATATCAGCCGCCCTTCATCTGTTTAGTTCTGGTCAGGTTGTCAAGAACAACTGTAATGCCAACTGTTGTGCTTATGATCTTGTGGCGAAAAAGGTGAATTGCGATGGTTGCTGTGGTTATAGCATCCATTACACTTCTCATATTGCCATTGCCATCTTCTTCCACCTGTTTGGGGGTTATTGGGCTACACAATTTTTTATAGCGTGTTCTTCAACCGTGATTGCGGGTTCTGTTGCTTCTTACTATTGGGCTCGTGGTGAAACATCAGTAAGCTACTAAGACTATATAGTTTTATGCATGCTAAACAATTAAACTTCTACCATATTCAAAATTCTACGGGCATAGTTGTAGACAACTACAATGCAAACCATATGGAGCCTCCCAAATCAAGCAAAAAGATATTCCAAAGTTCTTAAAGTTATCGTTGAGAACAACTTACGCGAGATTGACATTTTGTATATTTTTTGTTCATATAAGTTTTTACACATGTTGGAGTAACATAATTATTCCTTTGTATCTATTTGTAAGTAGTATAGTAATGAAATTAGTACATTACACTTCTTAGGAATTTTCTTTTCTTTTCTTTCTTTTTAAATGAATTTATTCCAATGATTTATTGGTCAGTTGATTATTTCTGTGGTTCACTCTTGCAGCCAGAGATCCCATTTCTTCCTGTTTTTGCCTCTATGAAGCGGCTTATACGATACAACCTTGGGTCTGTCGCCGTTGGCTCATTGGTTGTGTCCTTTGTGGAATCAATTCGTTTCATTCTTGAGTCGATTCGACGTAAACTCAAAGTTTCTGGTACTACATCTGATGGTTGGTTTGGAAGGATGGGAAATCATACTTCACATGGATGTTTGAGATGTGTCGAGTGGACTATCAAATCTGTGAATCGCAATGCTTATATAATGGTAATCTTCCAGAACTAATTTTGAAAAAAAAAATACATTGTCCAGAAGCTCTTTTACATCATATGTTACCGGACTCTTTATTTTTCTAAGGTACTTGTTTGTAGAATTTATGTGAGACAGATATTTTGGATATGTGTAAGGGATTATGATACTCCAAATATATAGAAAAACTTTGAAAATGCGGACAATATTGTGTCGAATGCATATTCGTAATCGTATCCGATACTTCTCTTGTAACATAGTAGTGATCTCACTTTTTTCACACATTGAAGAACTTTGTGATAAGTCTGACCATCTGGATCCAATTAGTGGTTTTATTTCTTTCATTTTTGTCTACCCTGAAATTTATCCTAAGAATAACCTATTATTCTTGCAGATTGCCATAACTGGGAAAAGCTTTTTCAAGGCGTCTGAAATCGCAACAGAATTGATCATGAATAACATCCTTCGAATAGGGAAGGTGAACGTTATAGGAGATGTTATTCTATTTCTTGGAAAGTTGTGTGTTAGCGTTTCAAGTGCTGTTTTTGGTTTCCTAATGTTGGATACCCACAAGTATCGAGCTGCTCATGACAAAATATCCTCCCCATTGCTTCCGGTCCTGGTATGTTCTCGATTCCTTCTTATCGCAAGTCTTTTTATAGGTGAGAGGGTGAAATTAATAAATGCCATGCACCATGAGCAAGAAATCATATCAAGCTTTAATTTTCGATTATGAGAAATCACTTTCGCTGATTGTAGTCTCCTAAAATTATGCTGATAACCTATGCTACTTCAATTATTCATTTTTCTCGAAGTACTTCTATCCGACACTCATGTTGAATGTAGATACAATACAAGAATATATGACCCTTAAAGGACTCTCCGAATGTAGAATACTTTAGAAAAAAAATTGAACATGCCTGTGTCGGAGAACAGTTGATAACTAGTGCTTAAAACTCCTTGCTTTTTTTCTGTTGTTGTAGATCTGTTGGGCTCTTGGTTACGTGGTAGCAACTCTCTTCTTTGCCGTGGTGGAGATGTCGATCGATACCATCATTCTTTCCTTCTGCCAGGATTCGGAGGAGCACCAAGGCACTGCCCAATATGCACCCCCACTTCTCATGGAAACACTCGGTGACCAAAACGAGATGCAGAGACTTACTCAATGATCATATTTTTATGTATAATTTACCATAGATTTCATGAATCCTTGATATAATATAGTGTTTTCTTACAATTTCACTACCATTTCCATTTCTGGTTTCTTACTGTCTAAATCTTTTAAACCTTTTCTTGTATATATGAATTGAGCGCCATGACCGTGAAAATTTCTTGGCCCTAAGCAATATATGTAGTTCTGTTATGTTTTGAACCGACATCGATCTGCTGGTTGATTCCTCGTTGTTTAGTTCCTATGAATCAAAGCTGTTGCAGAAGGTAGCGAGCATATCAAGAATCAGTTCGAAATGAACTATTGAACATATATGCAACTGCTCCCGACTTTTTTTTATTAAGTAGAGAATTTATACTTTTTAAAGCTAAATGACAAGATATGAATTCACATAAAATGAGATAATATAAATATTCTTGACCACTCGGCCAGTTAATGGATCTCTAACTGCTCTAGACTTTCAACAAGAAGGAAACCAGTTTGAGAAACTCACGAAGGGCTCCAAAAGAGACTTGGCATTGGGATGATCCCATTCCACTGATTCCCACCATTTCTTTGGCTCTATACATATAAAAAGTGAGAGAGGTGCAGATGGTCGAGCATTATCGAGTTGTGGAAGATTAAGTGGCATTCTTTTCAATTTCGGACAATTTATACCCCGATTTTTTGAAGAGTACCACAAACCAGTACTCCATCCACACTGTAAATGCTCTTCAATTCAGGTAGTATTTCCATTGTCAATTGCCTTAATTGTGGAAGATGAAATTCCACAGTAACCATTCGTCCTTCCTCTGAATCAACTTCTGATGCTATGATTTCCTCCAGTTCGTAACACCCCCAAACTCTAAGCTCTTGTAAATTTAGCGGCAGGCATTTTGGAGAGAACAACTTTGTCATATTTCTACAGTCGTACATTGCAAGAAATTTGAGAGAGGAAAAGATGGCAGGTGAGACTTGGATGAACTTGGAGAAAAGCGGGTGCTCTTCACTGCAACCGAGATTGTAATTGACAATCTGCAATTCCTTAATGCTAAGTGGAAGCATAATCTGATTGGTAGAGATTATTAACACCACATAATTGAATGTATTTTCTTGTCTTAATTTCTTCCCAATCCGATCTTCTTTCACCTACACGAATGATATATTCGCAGGGCTCTTCTCGACCATGTAAAGCTTGGACATATTGATATAAGTTGTGCAAGTCGTAAAACATCCCTTCAAAGATTTCCATTTTCTTCAGTTCACCAACCTCTTCTCCTGTTATCAATGTTTCCCCAGTGACCAAGGCTTGAAGGCAAGAAAGTCTTAAAAATATTCCACCGGGCATCTCATCTAGCCATGTAAAACTCAGAAAAGGTACTTGAGACTCGACAAGCTTTGCATCCCATGAGGGATTTCCTTGATCTTTGTTCCTTGAAGATTCAACTCCTTTAAAACTCGAAGATTTGACAGCGACGGGACATTCTGTAAGTGTTCACAGTAAGCAAGAAACAATGCAGTGAGATTCTTTAAATTCGATACAGAATTTTGCAGACTTGAGACAGGGTTTTTCGAAAGATCAAGAATCTTGAGTCCATGCATATACTTGAAGAACCCTTTTGCTATACCTCACCAGACAACAATAATGTTGCGAGTATAGGACACTTTGGAGGTGACATTTCCAAAGGATAGAGAACCTGTAATCCCCAAGTCTCCATTAATGAAATCTTCTCCAGGTCCTTACTCCATTCTTGCACATGCAGCGACTCTGTTAATTGCTTGCCGGCTTTTACCAGGAACCGAGGTTTTGTACTCGTTACATGTAATGCCATGTCCCTTATAAGATCATGCATCTTCACACATCTTCCATCTCCCGTTTCAGGACAAACTTCTAACAGACAAATTGTTTATGAGTCGATTCATTATTGCACGTCCCTTGTCAAATTCCCCCTGCCTACTATCCATTTCTTCCACCAGCCCTTCTGCAATCCAGAGTTGAATAAGAACTTCCTCCTTTATGTCGAAATCTTGGGGATATAATGCGCAACTAAGGAAACATTGCTGAACCTTAAAATCCTTTAAACGATCATAACTAAATTTCAACTGTTGTAACACCTCATCTTCCAAGCCATTGACACTTTTTTTTTTGCCTACACTCAATTCCTTTAGTGCATTCCTCCATTCAGACGGGTCATCAATTCCCTTCATACAAGAAGCTACAGTAATTACTCCCAAAGGCAAACCCGAACAACGGTTGGCAATTGGTTCTAGTCCTGGAATATTTAGAATATCCCAACCTAGTTTCTCCAAGAACAAGTTCCATGCCTCTTCTTTTACAAGAGGATTTAATTTAATATCTTTAAAATCCATTTGTCGACACACATGGTATGGTCGCGTTGTCAACACTAATTTACTTCCAATAGATGGCTCAGGAATTCCTATTTTCTCAAGGTTAATATTCTCCCATAGGTCATCCAAGATCATTACAAACCTACTCTTTTGAGATAAGACTTCAATCAGCATCCCTGCCCTTCTTGTTTCATCTTTATCACCGGAAAAAGTTACTCCAATTCGACTAGCAATGTGGTCCCGTAGTTTAGCAGTACTCGTCTCCTTGGATACGGTAATCCAAATCACAATATCGAACTTCTCCGCCTCGTTTAAGAGTTGATTGTTGATAAGTTTCATGATGCTTGTTTCCCCCACACCACCCATCCCCCAAACTCCAATCTTTCGAACTTCATCATCCATCAAGCACTACTAAATCTCTTTTACACAAGTCTTTGCAGCTTGATAAATTTGTTGTCGACAAAACTTGTCTGATCCATTGAGGATTGTCAACCACCACACCTTCAAAAAAATTTCCTGCCTGTTGAGCTAATTCCCTGCACAACACCAATATGATATAGCATAAGAATGCCTCGTCTTGACAACCATGTTTTCAGAACTTTTCATTCTTTACGACTAACATTATGACATGAATATGAAGATCTGATATTTCAAATATATGAAAATACCTTAAAAATGTAATGTAGCTAGAGAATATAACCTTTTAAACAACTTAGAGAGCAAATATTTTGAGAGTGCTACAATTTTGGTAAAAATTGTTGATGTACAATGGGTGAGATGGTGGGTTATGGTGGTTCGAGGAGTGGATGATGGTGGAGGGTTGGTCATTTCAATTAATTACTCTATTCACAACGTTAGAATTCGAATAACTGACCAATACAACAACGTCAAATGAAATCATTGTTGGCACCACACTATCTTTCTCAAAACCAGAACCATGTTCCACTCCAACTGCTGAGAGCGGAGGTTATGATTTGGAGTTAATTGGTGTTGCGATTTGGGGGTTAGACCGCTGAATACTCACCTTTTGTAGGTGTGAGGGTGAGACCGTCCCGATGAAAGGGGTGAAGAAAGGTTTGGAGTATCATTTTGGGTTTATGGGTATGATTTTTATTTTTAAATTATATTATATTTTATTTTTAATATTAATAAAAATAGCATGTCATAAGAAAAGTAATATTAAAATAATCCATGTCATCATGCAGTGACAAAAATAAAATAATTTAAAAATTGAGCGAGTAAATTAAATGTTTAGAAACATTAGTAACAAAAATAGATCTAAGAGTAAAGCTTAGTAATGATTTACTTAATTTATTCTTGAATAAATGAGAAATATACGAGTGTCGTAAACTGACTGTGCCTGCATCGAAGGATCCATTTGAGCATTTTTTATGCTTGTCTTATAATTTATGTTCAAAATTCATGTTTTTTACATTGTGTTCGTCGTCCGTTTTAGTGTAAAAAGTTTACGGTATAAAGGTTCATTTCTCCAATTCTTTCCAGAGTATTTTTATGGTCAAAACAATGTAGAATAAGTAGCTTTTTTAAGTTAAGAGTTTTTTTTTTTTAACTTGATCTTTAAAATATTCTTCAAAAACATGATATTGTTTCAAACATTTTTAGAAAACAATTCCAAACACTCAAATTTTTAACAAATAAATTCAAAAATACTTATTAAAAATAATTTCTTATCGCACTTTTCAAAAGCAATGCCAAACTAGCCCAAAAAAATTAAAAATTACATTGAAATCTCCAATTTTATTGTTCCTTGTTGTCTTTTTTATGGATGTTCATGATGATATTGATATTTTGTAATTAACTTGATCTTTAAAATATTTTTCAAAAACATGATGATATTGTTTCAAACATTTTTAGAAAACAATTCCAAACACTCAAATTTTTAACAAATAAATTCAGAAATACTTATCAAAAATAATTTCTTATCGCACTTTTCAAAAGCAATGCCAAACAAGCCCAAAAAAATTAAAAATTACATTGAAATCTCCAATTTTATTGTTCCTTGTTGTCTTTTTTATGGATGTTCATGATGATATTGATATTTTGTAATTAACTCTTTTGATTTGGATCGGATTAATTTATATTTTTTAAAATGTTAATTTTATATTGTTTAGTTTAATTATGTTTTTTTCTCAGCAAATAATATGACTTTTATTACTTAAGAAACAAGGTTCTTGAGGAGTGTAATAACCCATTTTCATTCGGGTTACCCAAACCCAAATCCAAATCCTAACCCGACCCAGAAACCTAATTTCTAAAAAAATCCTAATGGCCTAACCCTCATCCCACCACTGCCGCTGCATTTCTTGACCACCGCCATCCGTCACCGGCAATCAATCCACTGCCGTCGGCCACCAACTACCCGGAACTAAATTAAACTGAACCCCAAAATCAACCCTTAAATTAAACCCACGAACCCTAAATCTAATCTAAAATCCCTAAATTAAAAAAATAATAATAACCTAAACCTAATCTGCCCGACATCCCCATGTCCCAACCCATACTTTCAACCATTTCAATCTGCCATATATCCCACAAAATCCGGCGCAAATCTCTCAAAAAATTCAGATCTGCAAAATAGAGTAGGGGTTGTTAATTTGGTTTATAAAACCCGAATGAAATTGAATAGAAAAGAGGGGGGCTCTCTGGTTCAAAAAATAGAGAGAGGGGATTTTCAGAGAGAAATTTGTAATCCAGGGATATCAAACCAAAAAAAATTGTAAGGATTTCTTCTTAGATTCAATAAAAAAGGTTTTTAAAGGTTAAAGTTTGTTTTTTTATTCCTAATTCGAATAAAAAAATAAACGAGGGAGGCTCGAAGCTTACCGGTTGAGAGCCGCTCGGATCCTCGCCGTGAGGCCATCTCCGATGAACGGCCGTGAGGACGTGAAGAGTGGCTGCTGTCATTTTGCTTGAGAGAAAGGATGAAATGAATTTTTTTAGGGCTTTATTATCCTGTTCGAAATGAAAATCACCCTTTTAATTTGTTTTAAACTGGTGCAAACAAAATGACACCGTTTTGGTGTCTGACCCGCGCGGTGACCCGTAACCTGGGAAGGATCCGCGCAATTTTAATGGTCAAATTACAATGTCAGTCCCTGCTTTCTTTCCCCGTTTTCACTTCTGTCTGGGGTATTATCACGCTTTTGGTCCTTGTAATTTGTTTTTTTCTTTTTTCCTCGTCCTTTTTTGTGCTTTTTTAGCTTTTAATTTCCATTTCATTTTAATTCAGTCACTATGTTTTTTATTTAATTTTAGCATATTATTTTCGTTATTTTGTGTTTATTTCTTTAAGTTTCAACATTGTTGCATTTTAGTCCTATTTTATGTTTGTTTTTTTGCCATGTCATTTAATGACTATGCATTCTAGTCTTTGAATTTAATTTTAGGTTATTTCATGCATTTCACGTTTTAGCCCATGCATTTTGTATTATTTTAGTCCTTAACTTGCTATTTCCATGTTGTTTTTATGTATATTAGTATGAATCATGCATTATTATCACATCATGCATTTTAATTACTAGTTCTCTTTTTTATTTGGTTCACATATTTTAGCATGATTACTATTAATATTATTATTAATTTTTTTAAGTTAGATTAATATTTATGAATATTCCATATTAGCGTTTTATTTATGTTAAATTAATATTTTATTATGTTAGTATTTATTTATATTTTTATTGCATTGTATTTATTTATGTCTGCCATGTTTAATTTAATTTGCATAATGGAGTATAAGTTGTCAATGCGGTGCCCTTTTATCCGAGCGTAAACGGGGCCAGTATCAGGCGTAGTGATGGTGGTTGGACATTTACTCTCGGATAACGGGGCCTTTAAAATCTACTCGCATTTATAACCAAATTTTAATTTAATCGTCACTTTAATCCGGAAAGTCTAATATTAATAAAGCGGTAATTATTAAAGTACCAATTTTGGGCGGTGTGGGGGTGCTAATCCTTCCCCATCCGTAACCGACTCCCGAATCCATCAATTTTAAATCCCTAGTTTTTACGGTGTCCGGTCCACCTTGAGTGGCCGGTGACGACTCCATTTTTAAACAAAATACGTTTTTTCTAAAATCCCACGGAAGACATCAAAGTAAAACAAAAATAAAGAACACATTTTTTTAGCGAGAGGGACATCGCTACAGATGGCGACTCCGCTGGGGACACGCATTTTTGTTTTTCAAAAACAAATGAGAGTCAAGCTTTTTTTAAATAATTACCGCTTTAGTAATATTAGAAGTTCAGGATTAAAGTGACTATTAAAGTAACATTCGGTTATAATTGCTCGTTTATTTTAACGCATTTAAAATTTGGCATATAAACCCGTCCTTTTAAGTGGGGGGAAACGCTAATGCTTTCATGAGGATATCGTTCCTCCGTGTAGGCCTAGAAAGTACCTTCGGGGCTCGAGTACCTTATGCTTTCGTAAGGATATCGGTCCTTCGTGCAGGCATAAGCGAATGGGTCCCCCTGAATTAAACCCAGTTGAAAGGAGCCTATAATGGGTGATGACCGGGGGCCTTGCTACTCTTAGTAGAGGACAACAAGGACAATTCGGGTATCTCTTAGCACCAAAACTGCATATAGTAAGCCGTAGGAGCCATCCTGTTAGAGCCATGTTGGTACTCTGCCCGTTAGTGGTCACCCTATTTAGGCTCTGGTGCCTTATTTATTGTTTATGTACAGTTTTTTAATTACTCCATTTTGTCATATTTATCATTTGTTTTATTTAATCATTTTATTCGATACTACCTCGTTTCATTTTCATCACATCAATTTCATTTGCATCATTAAATAACATCATCACAATCTTAATTTTGCATTTCATTCACATAAATCATTTTGCATTTAAAACACATTTTGCATATAGATGCATCAATTTTAAAATCGGTCATCGGGATGTCCCGCGTCATTAATACCAGAGAAAGCAGAGTCGGCCAATTCTGCACCATTACCAAACCTCCACAAGAACTCAGTCTGGGGGCATCTCTCGACAAGCGCCAAATTCCAACATTCACCTTTCACTCTCCATCACCGAAATTAACCCACCACCTTTCATCCTTCAGAAATCATTCACACTCACCATTTCCAACCGAAAACACACTAAAGTTTTTTCCATCCCCACTACCATCACTACCCATCAACCAAAATACTCGAACAAAGAACCCCTCATTTCACTACCTGAACCCTTATGTTTGAGTCCTTTTGAACTCTCGACTTACCATCACCCGACAACCAAGCCCTTCAACTCTACCATTCTACCCAAAGCCATTCAAAAAAACCGAAAGCTGAGCAAACCTTTGCTACCCTTCTTTTGGAATCATACCTCCACATCCCAAATGCTAAACACCAATCGCCATCTACAGTGTTCCACCTAATCCGAAAGTGATAAGCGGCGAGGAACCAACATGAAAAATCATAAACCCAACTTAAGAGACAACATAACGCGTTCACGAGAGCACTAAAAGTCATCCAAAAAGGCGGCAATGCAACTCAAAGTTGAAACATGCTACAAAGGCATTCCTAGAACAATATGTAAAAGTTTGGGGGGCATCCAAACAGGAAAATGAGTCCAAAGAAGATGTTCGAAGCTGAAGGAGGTTGGGGCACCGCAACACAAAGGACCAAGATCCTGACATGACCAGTCGAGAGTTAGGGGCATCCCTTTGAAGACAAAAAAAATCAAATCATGTCGCATTCATGCATTTAGTTGCATTCATCTTGCATTGAATCATTCTTGCATACATCATACATTTAGATTAGGTGCATACATTTAAGTCGTCATACATTTAGGATAGAAACATGCATTTAGGCATAAAATTAGATGCAATCATGCATTTTCGCTTGTACATAACAGGTCTACGAAAGGGATCGAAGAGCCTCAGCCATGTGGGCAATAACACGACGGCCAACCTTAGTCTTAGAGGAGGCCAAACACAAAGAGGATGCTGAAACATCAATAAAAGGTAACAGTGACAAATTTTGTGAACATTTACTGATTAATGTTTTTTTTCATTTTCAGGTCATACCTCTCCGCCAGTAGAGCAGCAGAAGTAGCCTTTTTCAGATCTTGCCTTTGTCATTGTTGATAGGCTAACATTTCTAGATTTTGCTTTACCGCTGATGGTGCAGCAGTATAGACATCCTGAAGATCTCGTTTCTCAGTTGATGGTGCAACAGATCCGAACCTTTCCCCAAGCAGATCGAATTTCTATTCAGGTTCTTGTTTCTCCGTAGACGGTGCAGCCAGACCTAATTTTTTTCTCGAGTTTTACTTCTTTGTACAGTTCAAGAAAAAAGAAAAAAAATCATCAAAAAGAGAAAAAAAAGAATTGAAAAATTTTGAAAAAAAGAGAAGAATTCAAAGAAAAATTGAAGAAAAATTGAAAAAATTAAAAAATCAAAAAAAGCCATAATGAAAAAATCAAAAGAAAATTTACCAACTTTCATCGCCCGATCTAGACCCTCTGCTGGTGGAGTGGCTAGGTCCAAGCTGTCGTCCTCTAATCTTGCTCTCCGCTGATGGTGTAGCCGGTTCCAGGTCGTCATTATCTGATCCAGTCCTCCGCTGATGGTGTAAAAGGTCAAATTTTCCTTCGAATCTCGTCTCTTCGCCAGTGATGTGACAGATCCGGCATCTTTCAAATCTCGCTTCTCTGTTGATGGTGCAACAGACCAAATTTCTACTCAGGTCTTGTTTCTCCGTTGATGGTGCAGCTAGACCTAACTTTTTTCCTAAAGCTACTTCTTTGTACAGTTACAAAAAAAATCAAATCAAATCAAATCAAATAAAAAAACAAAAAAATCATCAGAAGAAATAAAAAAAGAGGAAAAATCAAAAATCAAAAAAATGAAATGAAATGAAAAATCAAAAGAAAATTTATTAACTTTCATCGCCCGATCTAGTCTCTCCGCTGATGAAGTGGCTAGGTACAAGCTATCATCGTCCTCAGATCCTGCTCTCCGCTGATGGTGTAGCCGGTTCCAGGCCGCATTATCCGATCCAGTCCTCCGCTGATGGAGTGGCCAGGTACAAGCTATCGTCGTCCTCAGATCCTGTCTCCGCTGATGGTGTAGCCGGTTCCAGGTCATCATCGCCCGATCTAGTCTCTTCGCTGATGGAGTGGCTAGGTACAAGCTATCGTCATCCCCAGATCCTACTCTCCGCTGATGGTGTAGTCGGTTTCAAGCCGTCATTATCCGATCCAGTCCTCCGCTGATGGAGTGGCTAGGTCCAAGCTGCTGTCGTCCTCTAATCTTGCTCTCCGCTGATGGTGTAGTCGATTTCTGGTCGTCATTATCCGATCCAGTCTTCCGCTGATGGAGTGGCTAGGTCCAAGCTGCCGTTGTCCTTAGATCCTGCTCTCCACTGATGGTGTAGCCGATTCCAGGTCGTCATTATCTGATCCAGTCTTCCGCTGATGGAGTGGCTAGGTCCAAGCTGCTGTCGTCCTCTAATCTTTCTCTCCTCTAATGGTGTAGCCGATTCCTGATCGTCATTATTCGATCCAGTCCCTCCGTTGATGGAGTGGCTAGGTCCAGGTTGCTTCTATCTTGTTTCTCCGCTGATGGTGTAGTAGGGTTCCAGTTAATGTTCTACCCCTTCGTTGGTGGCGAGGTTAGATCCAACTTTACTGATTTTCAAGTTCTCTTTATTAATGTTGTAGCTAAAAAAAGAAAAAAGAAGAAAGAAGAAAAAAATAAAAGCAAAAAAAAAAGAAAAAAGAAGAAAAAAAGAAAAAGAAGAAAAAAATCAAAGAAAAAAAAGAAAAAGGAAAAAAAAGAAAGAAAATAAAAAATGAGCTTTCAATCCTTCGATCTTGCCTCTTCGTCAGAGTTGTAGCTGGATCAGATATCAGAACCATCATCCACCGATCCTGCCTCTTCGTCAGTATGGTTTTTAAAGGTTAAAGTTTGTTTTTTTATTCCTAATTCGAATCAAAAAATAAACGAGGGAGGCTTGAAGCTTACCGGTTGAGAGCCGCTCGGATCCTCGCCGTGAGGCCATCGTCGATGAACGGCCGTGAGGACGTGAAGAGTGGCTGCCGTCGTTTTGCTTGAGAGAAAGGATGAAATGAATTTTTTTAGGGTTTTATTATCCTGTTCGAAATGAAAATCACCCTCTTAATTTGTTTTAAACTGGTGCAAACAAAACGACACCGTTTTGGTGTCTGACCCGCGCGGTGACCCGTATATTCGAGTGATTCTGATAAATCCAGTGGTGTGGCGTAGGACTGGTGAGTGCATTCACTTGTTGTTTCACTAGCTGTCTAATTTTTAGTCTGTGTGGACTTGATATTTACCAAGGCTTTTGTCTCTATGAATCTAAGATTCAAGCTTGCATAAGAGACGTGTATAACCATAACTCTTTGAAGAACACATCTGAGCATGCTAATATACACAAACTCCGGCATGTCTATTCTTTGAACTTTGAAGAACAATTCAATCCCTTGTTTGCCGAACTGTTGTCCTTATGGTTTCATGTTAGTAGTAAGTAAAGCAATAGATTATGTTTGTTTCAAAATTCCAATTCCAGCAATGCTATCTTCTATTCATTGATTCAATGACTAATTTTTCTAAATTCTTGCAGGACCCTAAGGAACCATGCTGAGACATGCAGGAAAACAAAAGTAATCATCTTTAAGTCTCAATCTTCCATTTTTAGTCCTTTAATTTTCTTAAGTGTCATTTTGCCAGGACCGTATTGAATCCTGGAAATGCAGTTACTGTTGCATGCGTCCGACAATGAAGTACTGCTTCATATATGCCAAGTACAATTAATGAGTAGGTGTGTAGTCCAATCAGACAAATCAGTTTATTATATGATAATCCTGATGAAATTGTTTTCTGTTGCATTTGATGTAATTGAAATTATTTTCTTGGATCAACTTATGAACTGTACCAAATCACTAATTGGAATGCTGAAGGATAAGAAAACAAATAAGGCTAGCTTTGACAATGCTTTTGGGATGCCAAAAAGCACTTGTCGGCAACAAAAGCATTGCCAAACGCTCAGCTTTTGGCTTAGAAAAACCTTTTCAAAAGTGTTTTTGCAATCAAACAGAGAAGTTGATTTTTAAAACTTTTTCAGTGGAAAAGTTCAGCTGAAAAAAATGAGAGGTTATTATTTTCAAAATATCAATTAATACAATTTTAATTAAAAGAGGCATAACAATGAAACTAGTCTGTTTAGGGGAAATTAACAAGCATTACTTCTTTCTTCATTACTTGCATCCATTGCTTCTTTGCTTCTTAATTACTAGTCTGTTTAGGCATAACAATGGAATTTCAATACATCCTCTCACAAATACAACAGGAACGGACTAAATGGAAGGTAATGGCTCACAGGAAACAATATCTATAACTTCTGAAGACAGAACTAGAAACTAGAAGCATGTTTCATTTTATTCCTAGGCTAGTTAAAACCAAATATGACTGTTGATTATTGCTGGACTGGACATGCCAAAGACAATTTTCCCATTGTAGATGCAACTTGTCGGAAACCGTCTCGCGTAATATCGAGCAGTGGAAGTCCAACCCCTGAAAATGATATTTGTTTTTAGAGTAATTAGACAAAGAATCAAACCAGTTTAAACAACTAAAACAAAGATTGAATCTTTAAATTGTGTTCCTTTACCCCAAGTGCACTATGTTTGACTATGCCCAAAACTAAAGCTAGCCATTGGTAGGGGTGTGCAAAATAAACCGTAACCGTTAATCTATATAACCGTTAAATTTTACCGGTCAATTAACCTATAGTTAAAATTAAACGATATCGGTTAATTTACCTTCCAAAATCATTGCATGGCCACTTGGTTATCAGACTGTCTGGTGAAGATGAAGCGACAGGATCTAAAATTTCTTAAAAGTGTAACCCCCTAGACCCGACTATGCGACACACCTAAATCTAGGAGGTCACATTGGGACCACCGAAGCGACCCACAAAAAAATAGAAAAAATCTCTTAGAAATACATTTAAAAGTGTAAAACAACATTTTTGTTAAAACTATATTAAAATTTTGTGTATACAAACTGAAATCCATAAAAACAAAATACGGACTCAATCATAAAATAAATCGTGACATACATGTCCACTAATACATAGGTACCGTACTCCACACGCAACGCCAAGGGAACTCCAAACTAATATCGATCATAAATCTATAATCGAATTTCTTTAACCTTCAATAGTGAAGCAAAGTGAGTTTGGAAAAACTCAGTAATACAAAACTACCAAATGATGATGTAGACAAATGCATGTAAGGTAAAATATATACAAGGTATAGTATAAAACTATCACGGTGTTCCGGGTATCCACAGGTTCCAATTACGGTTCATTTTAAATTCTTATCTATCCTCCATCTGAACTCCAATAGGCAATTTTCCAAGACTGCATCTATAAGGCATTTACCTAGGCCCGTTGGGCGTAGGTTCTGACCTAAAGGGGTGTATTGGGTCCAATAGAATCGTCCTAACTGAAGCATAAAAGCCTGATACAGTAGTCATAAGGAATTACCCTAGCTGAAGCGTAGGAACCTGATACAGTAGTCATAAGGAATTACCCTAGCCGAAGCGTAGGAACCTGATACAGTAGTCATAAGGTATTACCCTAGCCGAAGCGTACGAACCTGATACAGTAGTCATAAGGAATTACCCTAGCCGAAGCGTAGGAACCTGATACATTAGTCAAAAGGGATTACCTAGCCGAAGTGTAGGAACCTGATACAGTAGTCATAAGGGATTACCCTAGCCGAAGTGTAGGAACCTGATACAGTAGTCATAAGGAATTACCCTAGCCGAAGTGTAGGAACATGATACAGTAATGAATTACCAGATGGGTCAGGGCTGAACCTTCGGTAACTTCATGCTCTATCCCAAGTACCCTAGTAACAGTCTAAGCAGTGATAATAGTAACAACTTTAATAATCGGTATTAAGTAATGACAGTAGAAGATACAAAGCAAACCATTCAATCATATAGGTACTCCTTAAGTATTCGTTTCTCAGAATTGACTATAGTGTATTGCAAAGTAGATCACCTTCACTAATTAACCACTACACGAACTACAAGAAATCGAACATGCCTTCATATGATATTCTTCCAATATCACATTAGTATCCGAAATGACTAACAAACACGGTCGTATATTACCACTTTCAAAGCTAGTCTATTTGTTTGGCTTTACTGGTATTTCTTATTCCAAGTCTTAGAGGTATTTTCAGTCAATTTAGTATTCGAAGCTATTACAGACACTTCGATGCCCAAGGGTGTTTCAGACATTAAGATACTTTCGGTAATGCCAAACAATTCATTCATTTCAATTCTCGAGGGTTTATCCATGATTTTAGTTAATTTGATAAATTTCAGTGCCTGATGTTATTTCAGTCATTTCTATCATTCCAATCAATTTCATTCACTACTGTTATTTCTTAACGAAATAATTCAAATATTAAGTCATTTGACTCTATTTATCAGATCGGGAGATTATGTCTTATTAACCACTTACTGAACTAAGGATCCTTTCTGTCTATTAAATTCCTCTTTTGAATAATTCGATCTAATCCAAATTACCATTCTATTATCTCATAATTTAATTGATTCAAACAAAGTTAAAAGTACACTAAATCGTACTCATGCAAACTTTAGCCTAGAACCAACATGTATTATAAAGCATGCAAGAGGTAGTAATGTATTACCTTAAGTCCTTGCTATATCGGTCGACCCTTGAAACGACATTTGAACACTCTCGAACCCGAATTTGAATTCCCCCAGCCTCCCAGATCCAAAGATATACGGATGCCAGATCGGTCGAACGTCGACGAGGGCTCGATAGCGGTCGATTGGAAGATGACGGCTGGGTCGTGTTCGCCACGAGCCAGGGATGTCGTTGCTGATGACGCCGCGAGCCATAGGTGTTGATTTATGGCCGGGATCTGAACAGGAAAAGTTAGACGGCGGAGAAGGGTTCGACGAAGCTTTATACGCTTCTCCACGGCGGACCGGGCGGCTAACCTGTGCGTGGTGACCGGGTTTGAAGCCGGCAAAAGGCTGCAAGCACACCGACGATGGCGGTGCACGGCACAAACGAACGGTGGACATCGGACGAGCAGTGACCGAATGTGGTAGGTAGGAGAGTTTGATATTTGGGGGTTTTTGATTCGAACAATGAAGAGAAAAAAAGGAAGTTGGAGAGCCAGATCTGGTTTTTATTATTTTGTTGGTTATCCCAACTCAACATTGTACAAAATAAATTTTTTGGAACCCCTTTCACTAAGAGCTTCTAGCTCAGAAGGCCACAACCAGAAAGATAATTTCATTATTCTCAAAAGAATTAGTGAACATTTAAAAAAATATAATATGTTACATGTTAACCTGTAACCGAACCATTAAGTAGCGGTTAACCGTTTAAAATTTTAATAGTTAACCGTTTCTGAATTTCTCTTAAAACTGCTGTTTCCTAATGCAGATATCATTTACTCGCAATGAATCAAACAATGATTGGAGGGGGCTTGATAAAATGACCCTTGTTGAGGTACCCAGTGATTTGTTCTTTCTTATATATATTATGATTTTCTAGTACTTGAAGTATAATGCTAGATACCGGCTCTGTATAGGTTGGTTCCTGATTTTGTTTGAATCCGATCAAGATATTTGTTGGTAGCTTTGGAGGCCCAACACTAAATGAGAATCCTTTCTATGTCTGGCCAAACCAGGTTAGATGATTATAATCCTATACCCGTGTCCTAATCTGCGTCAAACACAGGGCTGCCGGTATGAAATTAGAGTCTAGACTCGTATTTCTCTACAGAATTTAATATTTTGACGTGTGTTTCCTTTCAGATCCAGCATTGGAGAAAAATTGGAGATGAAACAACAAGGGCAGGGATGCTGTCTGAAACATTGTTTCAAAAGAGTAAGTTTGTGCTAATCCAGAGCATTGGAGCGTGGAATTGGAGAGAGTTTCATTGATGAGTAATCCGTTGTTGTATTTACCCTCAGAAATTTCTGTATCAATAGTCTCCCAAATTCCATTTCAACTTTGGAGGATCTCACTTCGTTATTACTTTCGTCTTCCACAATTAAGGCAATTGATATTGCATGATCTGCCTGAATTGAAGAGAATTTGCAATGTCCACGGAGTAATGGTTTGTGATTCTCTTGAAGAAATTAGGATACTAAATTATCTGAGATTAAAAAGGATGGCTCTTTTTCTTCCCTAACTTAATAATGGGATAGGGACAAAGGAGTGGTGGGAATCTATGGGATGGGATGCCAACCCTTTTCTAGGGCCCTTAGGAAATTGTAATGATAGGAGGATCAAACGTTTGCTTCTTTTTTTTTTACATAATACAAAAAAATGCTTTTAACGTTTGACTGAATAGTTAATTTGTCCCTTATTTTTTTGAATCAATTTAACTCCTAACGTTTTATTTTGGGTCAAAGGCCCTTCTATGGATAAAAATTGTTAGTCAACTAACGATACAAAACTTGAAATGACTTGACATGATGACACGTCTGTAATCACCAAAATTCGTTCAATACTCTCTTTTATTTGGTTTTAAAAATTCTTTTCGATTATTTAACTTTGTTTGGAAAACCCCTGCCCGGTTTTAAAATTAAAAATGTGGAGTCGCCACCGATCATTTTACAATAGGTAGACCGGACACCAAAATAAAACCAGAGATCTTTAAAAAATTCGGGTCCGGGAGTCGGTTACGGATGGGAAGAATTAGCACCCCCACCGCTCAAAATTAGTACCTAGCCGATTATTTAATGTCTTGGTATTGGAAATTTCAAATTCGAATAAAATTTAAAATACGATTTTTAAATGCCAAAAATATTGAGAAAACCACATCCCTATGCGTCCGGGACACGGTTTATCGTTTTCTTAAAAATATTTGAGGAAATCACATCCTTATACGCCCAGGATACGATTTCTCTAGGTTTTAAAATTTGAAATTAATTTCTTTAAAAATGTATTATTTTTTGATGAATTTAAAAACATATATGATGCAAAATTATGAGGCAACATGTAAAAAAAATATACACTTAAAAATATAATACTTAAGGAAAAATATATTTAATATTTATATTTAAAAAAACTATATATATCCAAAGTTAGTAGTTTTTATATATTATTTTTACAAAATAAGTATTTTTTATTATTTTATATATGTGTTGTAATTAAACAAAATACTATATTTTATTTTTACCGATATACATAAAACCCTATATATATAAAAATAAAGAATTATACATGAAAATATTAATCATAGGTAAAAACATATATCTATACATATATTTTATATATTATATTACCATACAATATATACAAAATAAAATACTTTGTATTGTGATAATAATAATAATAATAATAATAATAATAATAATAATAATAATAATAATAATAATAATAATAATGGTTTAAACTAATATACAACACATCATGAAACTAAAGATTAAAGACTAGAATTTATTAATATTAAATTTCATGGCAAGAAATAGCAAATATTCTAGGACTAAAATGAACAAAATGTAAAATGCATGGCAAGAAATATAAACAAAATGAAATAAGAGAGCTAGAATTCAAAAGGGTATAAAAGCAGTGACTAAATTAGGATAAAACATAAATTGAAAGACACAAACAAAACATAGGAGGGAGAAGTTAAAAATGCATAAAAAAACATGGGATCAAAAGCGGAATTATCCCGTGACCAGGACGAAAAATAACCTGGGGGACCGACTAGGTAATTATCCCAAGACCCAGAAATGCGCGGATCCTCCATTCGGGTCGGGTTACCGCGCGGGTCATGGGTACCCTAAACGAAGTCGTATCATCTTACCGATTTAATAAAGGGGTTATTATTATTTGTTAAAACAGTTTCAAATAATAAAAAACCCTAGGAACTATTTCTTCCAATCCTTATTCTCTCTTTCTCGACTCACCCCAACAGCGGCGCCGCCTCCGCCCCCTATGAGTGCCGTTCACCGGCGGTTTAGCCTAATAGTGAAGAAGAAATAACGACGGTGACCTCAGAAGCTTCGATCCTTTTCTCTTTTTTTATTTCGAAATGAAAAAAATAAAAACTAAAATACGATTCAAAAAAGGGTTTGCTTTTTATTGATTACCTTGTTTCATACAAAAAATATTGAATTTAAAATTCAATTTTTTCTCAAAATCCCCCGATTTTTCAGATCTAAATCTCCTTTTTTTCGACCCCCCTTTTGTTTACATTTGTTTCGATTTTATAACCGATCTAATACACTAACCCTCCCACTTTTTATTTGTTGCAGATCTAGTCCGGATTTTGTGGATCTTGCCTAGTTGGTGAGGGTTGATTTTTTTAGGGTGATAGGTCGATAGGGAAAAACGGGGTATTGGCATGGATCTGGGGACAGAGGGTAGTTGATTTTAGGGTCATTTTATTTTGGGTTAGATTTAGGGTTTTGAGATTAGGGATTTTAAGGTTTGGTTCGGGGGTTCATATTCAGTTTTAGGGGTTGATCGTTGGAGATGGACGACAGTCGAAAGACCGCGGTAGAGATTGGCGGCGATGACGGCTGCAGATTAAGGTTACATAGGGTTAGGGTATTTTTAGGTTTAGATTTTCAGGTCGGGTCTGGTTGGATCCAGGTCGGGTTAAGATATATAAATATAAGTTTGTCATATCATTTCAAGTCAATTACCGTTAGTTAACTAACAATTTTCATCCACAAAGAAATTAGTTTGACCCAAAATAAAACGTTGAGAGGTTAGATTGGTTCAAAAAAAGAATAGGAGAACGTTAAACTTTTATTTTTTAAAAAACAAATAGTTTTTAATGATTTTAAACCTTCTAAAAGTATTTTTGAGAATCATACCTCGTGTTTAACAGAATACACGTCAGACACGGATAAATAAGTAATATAGTTTACTTTTATTTTCCCCTCAACTTTGCCAATAACAAGTGGCCGAGAGCCCCTAAAAATTAATTATTTTTAATTTTAAAATTTTATTTTTTAATTTATCAAATGAATAAATTAATCTAATAGTAATTTTTTATATAAATAATCTAACGGTAAAATTTAATTATCTTTTCCAAATCTCAAAATTTCATTTTTGTTTTTCAAAATTTAATTCTCTGTTATTATTCTCTAATCTAAGGACTAAAAAATGATACAATATTTTTCAATTTTTTGTATTTATTGTTAAAAATTAAGCTTCATATCATACTCACAATTCAATTCTTTTAAAATTTCTTAACAAAACAATGACAATAATGTGATTAACAAAGTTTAATCATGCATCTATAGTTTATTAATGAAATATTAAACTAATTTTTTAAAGTAATGAGATATAATTTCATTCTATAGAGGTTTATCTTTGAGTTTTTGCTAAAGGCCCCGAAAATATTCAAGATGGCTCCGCCAAGAACATTGGTCAACTTATATATTGTTTTTGTCAAAATTAGATCAAGATTTTCTCGAATTTCTTTCTAAGCACAAGTCAACTTATATATTGTTTTTGTCAAAATTATATCAAGATTCTCCCCTCTACTTCTATTCTTTCCTTTGAATAAAAATGTTAGTGACCGAAATATAACTGTTTAAACTTTAGTGGTGAAAAGAGAAATATACTCAAACATAAGTGACCAATTATAAATTTTATCTTATCAAAAATTGATATTTTCTTTGCCCCATGTTTTTCTATTTTTAATTTTTTGTTGATTTTTCTCGAATTTCTTTCTTGTTTCTTTGATTTTTTTTAGAATATTAGTGCATTTTTTTTTTGTTTTCTTATTGATTAGAAGTGAACTAGAGCTTTGTTTTTTACGGGTTTGAGATTGAGGATATGGAGATCATGAGAACAGTGTCGAACTACGACAATTTTAAACTTGATTGGAGGGTCACTCTTTATTTCTAATTCGAATTGGGACTTAGAGTCCTCATAGAAAAGAAGATTGGATACCAAATTGAACATTAAAGTTAAATTCAGGTACTAGAATGTACATTTATCTTGAAATATTAGGGTTGTCGCGATTACTACTCAGCTTTGTTCTCTGCAAGTCTCCCCCCTTCCCCTTCCCCTTCCCCTTCTTCTTTCTCTCTACAAAATTAAATTGATCCAAAAGAGAAGATGTCTGATTATATGCCTGTAGAAGTGATTCTGAAAATCCTCGAAAGACTCCCGGTAAAGTCCCTGTTGAGATTCAGGTCAGTTTCCAATACATGGGACACTCTCATTTCCCACCCATCTTTCATTTCAGCTCATTTACAAGCTTCACTTTCCAACAACACTCCCTTTCTCCTCATCGGGTGCGAGAAAAATGGCAAAGCAAGGTTCTCTTTACACTATGATAATGATGGGTTTGATAAGTTCAAGCAGCTTCAATTCCCCCCCTTTGGCCGCGTGTTTGATTCTCCAGTGGTTGGTTCTTGCAATGGGTTGATTTGTGTTCAATTGTATCCTTTTGATGATGATTATTTTGATTTTGATGATTTTAATTTTTTTCTTTGGAACCCTTCGAATCAAAAGTACATTTCTTTGCCTCCGGCGACCGGTATTGAATGTCTGTATTTAAATGTCGGGTTTGGGTTTGATTCGAGAAACAATGATTACAAGCTACTTATAGTTGGGGTTTATGAGGATGGTAGTTGGATTGAGCCTT
This sequence comes from Hibiscus mutabilis, assembly GCA_019671005.1. NCBI lineage: Eukaryota > Viridiplantae > Streptophyta > Magnoliopsida > Malvales > Malvaceae > Hibiscus > Hibiscus mutabilis. The sequence goes on along the minus strand of CM033750.1, from coordinate 41,622,240 downwards.
ATTTGTTTTCACTTAATGAAAATTGTTGGGGAAGGGTTACGGCTGCTTATCCTAAGTATGCTTTTGTTTCTGAGTGGACATTGCCTTTTGTTAATGGAGCTGTACATTGGATATGACATCGGGAAAGAAACGATGGTGAAGACAGTAATGTGATTTTGGGGTTTGATTTGAGTGCCGAGGATGTTTTCGAGATAAATTTGCCTGAGAGCTTAATTGGGTTGTGGCATTTTGATTTATCAATTATGAAATATGGGGAATCTTCCATTGCTGTCTCCACACATCCGCAAGATGCTGAGTTGCATGAGTTGTGGGTCATGAAGGAATATGGCGTGGTTGAGTCATGGACTAAAGTGTTGACATTACATTGGGTTGACCGGTATGCATGGATTCCGAGGGTATTGGGGTTTAGAAAGAATGGAGAAGTTTTGTTGTAAGTGCATTATGTGAAGATGGCTTCATTTGGTTTGAACTCCCAGCAAATGGGGGCTTCACTTTATTTGAACTGCCATCAGATTGAGCTTCATGGAGTTGATGTCGGGGCAGATTTACTATCTGTCAATAGTTACGTCGAGAGCCTAGTTTTGCTCGACAAAGCGGCCGATGTCTAATTATTAGTTTGTTTGGACTTGATATTTACCAAGGTTTGTCTCTCTATGAATCTCATATTCAAGCTTGCATAAGAGATATGTGTGTAAGCATAACTCTCCTGTTAGTTTAATGGAATAATATGTTGATATAAATGATTAACATTGACTGATATTGAATGAGTCCGCTATGATACATTTGTGGAAAGTAGAAAATTAAACCCATAGTTGTGAGGCATTTGTGGAACAAAATTGTGAATCCTATTGAGCAGGCGAGACATTTATGTTCCTTGTAATATATCCTGCATCATATATCTACAGTTCACTCTTAAAGAACAGAAGTTCCCTTTTATCAGTTTGCCTTTGTCTGCTTAAGTGGCAATCCTTCTCTCCATACTCTCATGCGCACACATCTAAGCATGCTAATATATACAAACTCCGACGTGTCTATTCTTTGAACTTTCAAGATCAATATAATCCCCTTGTTTGTATCGTGCAATAAGGGGCTGTTGTCCTCATGTTTTCATGTTATAGTATTAAACCAATAAATTATGTTTGTTTCCGAATGCCAATTCCTGCAATGCTATCTTCTCTTTATTATTTCAATGACACCTTTTTCTGAGTTCTTGCAGGACCCTAAGGAACCATATAGATAAATGAGCCATTGAAGCATGCCAGCATTTTCGTTAAGGAGCAGAGCTTCCAATATGGTCTTTTTTCTCTGTCTTGCACTGCATTTTTTTTCTTCTTCTAGTTAAAATAGTCTCTTGGTTGTACCGAGTCACCCTTGGGCAGTTTTCATATTGACATCCATTTGAAATGCACAAATGACCTTGGCTAATCCAATAGTCTCTTTAAAGGGACTGTAGATGGTTCTACTGCCTTGTAAAAGTGATGGCTTGAACCTCTGAGCTAAGCCTCAGGCTTGGTTATGTTTTAATTGAATGGAAGAAAAGTATGTTGTAACTGAAGACTTCCCATAATATAATAGGCTAGACTCAGACTTGGGCATGCAGGCAGGGCTTGAAATGCACAAATGCACCATGAGTCCATGACTGGTGATGATATGCTTGTGTTACATATATTAAAATCTGTTTGCCCTTGTCTGCTTCTCGCATGCACACACATCTAAGCATGCTAATATAGAAGGTTGTAACATCTAAAATTTAGTCCGGGAGATCGGTGAATCTAGAAAGTCATGTTTAGGTCACGAGAGCGACCCACAACTTAAGTAAATTTTAAGTAAACCTAAAACCACATCGTAAAACATAAATACATCATAAGACATTTATAAAAGTTGAAACTCCAAAATATAAATGGTAAAAAAATTTGAAATAGTAAATCAGAGTTACATACTCGAATATAAAATTAAGATGCTATGATATACATGTTCACTAAATGTATAAGTAGAATACTCAAATAAAGGTAGCTGCTAGAACTCCTAGATACAATATTGACGTGTTGAGCGGTGCTTGAAATCTACTAACCTGCGTGGAAAGGAAAATTCGAACACTGAACTTTAAAAGTTTAGTAATATACAACTCCCTATTAAAAATATATGAAGCATGCAAGTACGAAGGTTGAGCGTAAATATAACATAACATTCATGAAATTAAAATCACTAAATGAAGGCACGACAATCATGGTGTACACATACAGCATGTGGCATATACGAAATAATAAAGAGAATAGTATTTCAGCAAAGAGATTAAGTGCGTTTTCGATTGATCGGGATTAAATACTTAGAGCCTAAATACGTAAATTAACATAACCCGCGATTCATCACTACAAAGCATCGCAAGTTCCATAGAATAACCGAGTGGATAATCAGCTAAGGGGATTAGACATGCCAGAGATGTGTGTGCATGCGAGTATGGAGAGAAGAAGATACTTATGTTGTCGTTTAAACTCGACTCCGATCCGACCCGACTCAAACTTCTTTAAAATCTGATTCGAAAATTAAAATTAAAAAAAAAATCTGACTCTATCGGATCGGATTGGGTCGAGACTCGCCAATTTTGAGTTTTTTTGCCATCCCTATACAACACACCTCTTTTACGTTTGATGTACCAAACGAGGTGTAAAATATTTATTAAAAAGGTAAACTACATAAATGGTCACTGAACTTTTAAGGCAGATTTATTTTGGTCACCGTACTTTTAAAATATTCGATAAGGTCACTCAACTTTTAGTTTGATTTCAATATAGTCACTCAACTTTTAGTTTGATTTCAATATAGTCACCGAACTTTTAGGGCGGATTCATTTTGGTCATCATACTTTTAAAATATTCGATAAGGTTATCCAACTTTTAGTTCAATTTCAATATAATCACCAAAATTTTAGTTCGCTTTTAATATGGTCCCTCCCGTTACCTTCCGTTAAAAGCTAACGTTAGATTTTGTTTTTCCTTAATAAAAAACGGGTAAACTACACCAATCATCACTCAACATTCTTCTCACTCCTATGTTGGTCACTAGAGTTAAAAAAATTCAATTTAATAACTTTCGAATTGTTCATATTTTGATCACTCTCAAATGACATGGTTATACAAATAGAAAAATTCGATTAATCCTTAAAAAATTTGGGTAATGATTTTTTTTACTTTGCTTATTAAATTTACCATATTACCATATTTGATATTTTAATAAGCAAAGTAAAAAAAATATTACTCGAATCAAATATTCCAATTAACCGGTCAATCGATTATCCGATTTAATTGGCACAATATAAGATTGAGAATTGAAGAATTTGAATTTAGCAATTAACCAAAATAATTTTTAAGGATTAATTGAACCTGATTTTGGTACAAATTTTAAAAATAAATTATTTCGATTCAATTACAGTTCACAGTTTTAAGCAAAAATGATTAACTGATCTGATCTAGTATATATAATATTTCTAAATTTTATGCATTACAATATCTTATAGTCTAATAATTTTGATACCCTTCTGATTTTTTTAAAGTTTTGGCTCTCGGTAGAATTAATATGTGTGAACTTTCAATTTTTGACTTTTTAGTTGTTTTTACACTTTTATCACAACCGAAGATTTATTAAACTTAGCATATTATCATATTTGATATTTTAATAAACAAAGTAAAAAATCATTTTCAGAATTAAATATTTCAGTTAATTAGTTAATCGATTATCTGATTTAATTAATACAATATAAGATCGATGATTGAACAGTCTAAATTTACCAATTAACCAAAATAAATCTTTTAAGGATTAATCGATTTTTTTAATTTGTATAAACATGTCATTTGAGAGTGGCCAAAATATGAATAATTCGAAAGTTAAGTTATTAAATTGAAATTTTTTAACTCTAGTGACCAAAATAGGAGTGAGAAGAATGTTGAGTGATGATTGATGTAGTTTATCCATTTTTTTATTAAGGAAAACGATAACTAACGACATCTTTTAACGGAAGGTAACGGGAGGGACCATATTGAAAGTGAACTAAAAGTTCGGTGACTATATTGAAATTGAACTAAAAGTTTGGTGACCTTATCGAATACTTTAAAAGTACGGTGACCAAAATGAATCCTCCCTAAAAGTTCGGTGACTATATTGAAATCGAACTAAAAGTTGGGTGACCTTATCGAATATTTTAAAAGTACAGTGACCAAAATGAATCTACCCTAAAAGTTCGGTGACCATTTATGTAGTTTACCCTTATTAAAAACATAAAAAATTAAATAAAAATATATAATATTTTGATAAATTATATCGCCTTAAAGAAATCAAAACGACACGCAATTTTGGTTCCTTGGAAATGACAAGTTTCACGTCAACCGTCATACTCATACATTAGAAAATAGAGTAAACTACAACGAAGGTCATTCAATTATAGGCAAAGTTCTATTTAGGTCACCTAACTATTAAAAGTTGCATTTGGGAAATTCATTTAATATTATGGTTACATTTGAGTCATTCAACCTTTAAATGTTGTCATTTAATTGGGTATAATAATAATTTTAGTCCTCAAAGCTTTTATATTTTATCAATTTAGTCCAAATTCAAAATAATTTAATAAATTAAACCATTAATATTTTAAAAATATATCAATTTAGTTATTTTTATTATAAAACATATTTCTTAAGTTATCTGCAAGTCTATGTATTTTCATTAAAAAAGTATAGTTTTTGCAATATTTTTTTGTAACAGTATTTTTTTATTGTAAAAAAGATTTGTAAAAAGCTTAAGAAAACTGTTTTATAATAAAAATTCAGTAACTTTACGTGGTAGCAATAACTAAAACATGAACTTTTATAGAAAATTATGCGGCAATAGTAACTAAAACCTGAAGGTTTTCTCAAATAATTGTAAATAGATTTCAATGAGTTTAATTTTTAATGTAGATATTAATTACACATCTAACATTTAAAAAATTATAAATACCTTTACATTTATAAATTTGTAAATTAGATTAATTAATGATTACAAATGAAGTACTCTAGTGTTAACAAGGGTATACAAGTGATATGGAAGAATATATGACTAAATTGATATATTTTTTAAATATGAAGAGTTAAATATTTATTGAATTATTTTAAATTTGGACTAATTTAATAGAATATAAAAGTTTTAAGGACTAAAACTATCATTATACCTAATTAAACGGCAACATTTAACGATCGAGTAACCCAAATGTAACCATAAAATTAATTCAGTGACCTAATGTAACTTTTAATAATTAGGTGACCTAAATGTAACCTTACTCATAATTGAGTGACTTCCATTAAAGTTTGCCCTAGAAAACATCATTTCATTTTAGTCTAAATTGGGGCAATCACTCTAATAAATTTCGGTGACCAAAATGTATTTGTCTTAAAAGTTCAGGGAGCATGAGTGGAGTTTACCCAATAAAATAAAATAAATAAGGGTAAACTATATCAGTAGTCACCGAGCTATAGTTTTTTTCTATTTTGGTCAGCGAACTATTTTTTGGCAAAAAATCACTAACGTTATGTTTCCTTCCTATTTTGGTCACCAGCTGTTAAAAACTTAACGGTTTTGCTGACGTGGAATTTTATTTTATTTTTTTAATTTTCCATGTCATTTCTTCTCTCTCCTCGTAAGCAATATATGTTATTTTATAATATTTTTATTTAAACTAACAGGATGGTGACACGTATCACTGCCTATTGTAATCACTCATTTTTTACCTGTAAATACATATTAGTGTTGCATGTATATTTATTATATTATATGTTTATTGTTTGCATGAGTATTACTAATATATATAAGGTATGGTGTGCATGTATATTATAAGCTATGTATGTATACGTATTAAGGGTGTATGTATGTCGCGTGCGTATCTATTTAGTACGAGTGTATTTGTTTAATGTGTATAGATGTTAAGTCAATTATGTGTATGATTATACGTACGTATGCTAGAATGTTATATTAATTAATGTTTGTATAATATAAGTGTACGTTTGCGTATGTATGTGTATTGCTATACTAATTATATTATTATTAATGGGCTGATATAAAATGAAAAAAAAATTAAATATATTAAACCCAAATAAAAATTACAGTCCAAGTCCAAATATCATTACAAGGCCCAAACCCAAATCCTATTTAATTACGATTATTATGTGCAGGTGACTGTGGGCTGTTGGATCAAGATCTGATCCAACGGCCACGATCCAACCAAGAAGTCAAAAATATCTGACAGCCGCGTGTTCCACACGTATGGACCGTTCGAGTGCCACGCGCGGACGCTTTGATATCCCACGCGCGCGTGTGATCCACGCGTTCTGACTCCTCGACTGCGGAGCTCCACGTGGCACGATCTGGAGCCGTCTCACCAAATCGAGGCTTCATCCAGGCCGTTCGTCCTTCAAGCCATCTCGACCGTTAGATCAGATCTGATCTAACGGCCGAGAACGCATCTGGCCGCTGGCAGAACACCCATACCGCCACCATGCCGATATTCAACCACTGTGCTCAGAACATGCCAAATACAACAAGCAACAAGTTGTCAGTCCAGATCTGAAAAAGCAAGTTACAACTTGTACAAAACAAAGAAGCATATATATGAAACGAGAGTTGTAACAGAGAGAAAAAAAAGGGAGTTGTAACAGAGTGGTAACGAAAAAAACAGGGGAGAGAACAGAGATCTTGTAACAAAAAAACCAAAAGTTGTAACCAGTCAAGTGATAATCGAAAGTCAGTCCAGTGGTAAACGGTTGTTTCCTTTTCTTATTTGTTTTCTTGCATGCATATACAAAAGGGATAAACAAAAAGAGAGAGAGAGAGAGAGAGGAGAGGTCTTACCGTCGCCATCCGTGGGTCTCCCTTCCTCAGTGACAAGCCTTTCGGCTTCCCTAAGCCAGAGATGGTGAACTGGAGGAAGGGGAAGGCCCATTTGTAGTTTTGTTTTTGGTTAAAAGTGTTTTTTTTTGTTCGTATTTCCTAGATCTAGGGCGAATAGAGGTGTATCCTCTGAATCCAACCTCGGATTCGTGTTGAGGATGAAAAGGGGGTCATTTCGGTGTGTTTTGGAAGCTCGCCGGTGCCGGTTAGCGGCGGCCAGCGGCGGAGAACACGGCGGCCGGCCGCCGGATTCTGGGTTTCATAGGATCGGTTGAGAGAAAATGAAGAACATGGGTTATTACAAAACTGAAAAACTGAAACGAATGGCCAAAAATTTGATTTCGGCCTAAAAAGAGGGTTTATATAATTGTTATTATTTCGTTAAATGGGTAAATTACACACTAAATCCCCCCGCGTTTCCAATATTTTCACTTTTGTCTTGCCGCATGGTATATTTACAACTCTGGTCCCTTTTGTATTTCAAAATCTTGCAATCCCGTCCCTAAATTACACCGAATCAATTTCTAAATGGTAAAATTACGCCTTTAGCCATCCCGCGTTTTTTAACTTTTCATTTTGAGTCTGCCCCTTGGTCTAATTACAGTTTGGATCCTTTTAGGTTTTGTTTGTTTCACATTTTCGTCCCTAAATTACATATTATTGTTCTTTAATTTCTGCCACTGACTTTTATTTTTCTTTCATTTCAGTCATGTTTCTTTGTAAATACTCATGTTCGTATTATAATCGTATATGTTGATGTATTCTATTGTTTTATTTTATGTCCCTCGTATATGTCTCGTATTTTATGTTTACATGTATATGTGTATTAAGATTATAATAGTTACGCGTCTTTTTATCCGGTTATTCATATTAAGCATGTTATGTTTTAGTTGATTCGTACATAGCATATTTTGTATTTTTGTACGTATTGTATGTTTTCTTGGCTTTTAGGTTACGTGTTAGTGTGTCTTCTTTTATGTATAATATATTGTTCCATATATGTTGAAATATGTTTTATTACTAGCATGTATGTCTTTTTGAAATATTTGTTCGTCTATATACGTAATTATTCCTGCCTTGTTATTCTGACTTGTTAAAGTTGTTTTTATCTATTATTTAGATTAATATGTATATATGCATGTTTTAGTCTAGTATATTATTTATGTTAGATTAGTATTCTGTTATGTCAATATTTATTGCATTTAAATATTTTGCCATGTTTTATATTTTTGCCACTAAGATTGCATATGAGATATAAATTGTTAATGCGGTGCCCTTTTATCCGAGCGTAAACGGGGCCAGTATCAGGCGTAGTGATAGTGGTTGGGCGTTTATTCTCGGATAACGGGGCCCTTAAAATTTATTCGCAATTATGACCGAATTTTAAAATAATTGTCACTTTAATCCGGAAAATCCAATATTAATAAAGCGGTAATTATTAAAGTACCAGTTTTGGGCGGTGTGGGGTGCTAATCCTTCCCCATCCGTAACCGACTCCCGAACCTAATCTTTTTGAATCTCTGGTTTTATGGTGTTCGGCCTACCTAAGTGGCCGGTGGCGACTCCATTTTTTAAAATGCGGTTTCTTTAAAAAACCCCACGGAATAAACGTTTTATATTCAAACACCTTTCAAAAACACTTCGAAAAATCCTCGTTTTTATTTTAGCGATAAAAGAGGACATCGCTACAGTTGGCGACTCCGCTGGGGAAGATTTTTGTTTTTCAAAAAACAAATGAGAGTCAAGGTTTTAAAGTAATTACCGTTTTACTAATATTGGAAATTCCGGATTAAAGTGACTATTAAATTAACGTTCGGTCATAATTGCACGTTTATTTTAACGCATTTAAAATATGGCATATAAACCCGTCTTTTTAAGTGGGGGGAAAACGCTAATGCTTTCGTGGAGATATCGTTCTGCCGTATGGGCCTAGCAAGTACCTTCGGGGCTCGAGTACCTTATGCTTTCGTAAGGATATCGTTCCTTCGTACGGGCATAAGCGAATGGGTCCCCCTGAATTGAACTCGGTTGAAAGGAGCCTATAATGGGTGATGATCGGGGGCCTTGCTACTCTTAGTAGAGGACAGCGAGGACAATTCGGGTACCTCCTAGAACCAAAACTGCATGTAGAGAACACGTAGAAACCCACCCTGTTAGAGCCATGCGGATAACCTAGGTGTCTTAGATGGAATGTAAATAGGATTGCCTTGTTTGCTTATCGCATTTAATTTGCCCTTTTATTACGTACTTATCATTTTTGTCCGGTACTGACTTGTTTTCATTTGCTTTGTTTTTGCATATCATCACATTCGCATTAGTGTGGGGCATTGATTCCCGAGTGATTTCTCCCATAATAGAAGATTGTTCATGATGGACCAAAGGTTCTTTGACCTGAAGGAAGGGGGTCCAATTCCAGAGTTCCATCCCAAGACTAGGATAGTGACAGCCGAAGAAGAACCATTCAAGGACACCAGAACAGATTCGGTAAGCAGTGTCAATCCTGGTGACAAACAAGATGAAATACAAGAACTAAAGAAGTAGATGTCCGAGATGATGGACCGGATGAATGCCATGATGAAAGGCAAGGAGCATGTCGAACTCAGAAAAGATTTGATCAGGGAGCAGAATGCGGAACAGAATGGTCAGAATGCCAAAATAGACAACACCGTTAAATATGACAAATCGAATCCCTTTGTGATCAATCTCAAGAAGCAGACAAGTAGCATATCTGGGGAAGATACCCAGGGAACAGAGGCAAAACCAGGGGAAGTTCGAGAATCTAATGACACCAGAAGACATTATCCAATACCCATGAGATACACCAAGTTACTTCCGTTGCTTGTTGAAAGGAACCTTATCATACCAATAAAGTCTGTACCAAGAAAACCTCATTATCCGAAAGATTACAATAGTCGTGTCTGGTGCAGCTACCACATAGGCGATTCGAGTCATCACACTGAAAATTGTAGGGCCCTGAAGGACGAGTTCGAGATCTTGTCGAATGGGAATTTTGGATTTCAAGACGGACAACCCCGATTCTTGGCCAGCCAGCCGTTGCGTTGCGAGGGGCAAAGTCGAAGGAAGGTCAATACCGAGCCCAAGGTTCGTAACACGTAGCGGTCACTCAAGCGGGATAAAGTTAGGAGTCAAGAATAAAAGCGTCTCAGAAGATGAACTTGCACACAAGCGCGACCAGCTCGAGCATGAGAGGCACAATCTGAGCATGAAATCAAATAATGTACAAGACGAATACCAGAAGTTGCACTTTGAATTCAAGAGTTTCGGTCTGGGTGACACCGCGGAAGAGTGGGTCAATGGTATGATTCAGCTGAGGAACGGTTAAGAACGCTGGAAGCAGAAATGCAAGAATAGTAAGAATAAAGTCGATCATTATCACGTAAGTCGGAAGAAGCCGAGGCCAACGCGATATTCTCCAAAATGAATTGGAAAGCGATCGGCCATGGAAGATATCCTGAAATCAAGTCTGCACTAGGAAATGAATGAATCACAAGCCTTCCAAATAGAAAACGCAGCACTCAAAGAATGATAGTGAGGCTCGAGACTGCTTTACATACCAAAGAGATCCATGCTTTGGGGTAATGACCGTTAAGCTACAAAAAAGGCCGAGCAAACAATACGGGAGAAAGACCAGACATGAAGATGGTTACGACTCAAGCCCGACAAGTAGCTCAACAGTAGCAGATTTAGCCGATCAAAGCACCAATAAGCGAATATGGATCCGGCTTTGGACCGCGAAGGAAAGCCGACGGGGACTATTGAATGAGGTCAAGACATTAGGTGCCAGGGCTCACCGATATCTGTAAAACCCTAATACCGGATGTAATGAAACCTCTTGGTCTGAATGAAAGATGTCCTATAGGGACAAATCATTTGCGGAATCAATGCTTTATTTCATTCATGCATTGCATTTGCATCACGTTCTTTGCATTGTTTTATCATCGCATGGCACTTCATCATTTAATACATGGAGTTCGATGGCAGAATTAATCGAAAAATGGAACGAATTGAAGAGTCGAGGCTTGACCAGTTAGAAGAAAAAATCGAGAAAGAGCTTAAGAAGAAAGAGAAGATAAAGGTTTTCAATACGAGGGAACTCTGCCTAGTCCCTGATTTGGTCATTCCTCCAGATTTCAAGGTTCTCGAATTTACGCAGTATGACGGAACCAGCTGCCCGAAGATTCACTTAACCATGTTTTGTAGAAAAATGGAAGGATACATGAAGAACGAAGAATTGTTGATCCACCATTTCCATGATAGCCTGACGGGACCAGCAGCGAGTGTGGTATAAACCGTTTGAATGTAAATCAAGTTAGGTCATGGGGTGACCTCGCTAATGCCTTTTGGATCAATACAAATATGCTTTAGATTTAGCACCACATCGTCGATTTCTTCAAAATGAGAAAATGAGACCAAGTGAAAGCTTCAGAATATGCATTAAGGTGGCGATGTTTGGCGACCCAAGTCCAAATTATAGCGGAAGAAGAGTTGACTCCTATTTTATGCAACGCTTCCCTCTCCCTTCTTCGATGTGATGTTGGAGAAATCGAGAAACGGATTCAAGATTTCATGACGATTGAGAAAGAATAGAATACGCAATCAAAGAAGGAAAATTGGGGTCTAAGTCTAAGGACCGAATCAAGATAAGATAGATAAAGATGGAGAGGTAAATGAGTGTCATCTCCCGTGTTCAAGCGTGGTCCGTAAAAGAAGGAGACAGACCGACAAATTGGGGTCATCAAGGAAAATTCCTCGGACGAGCGCAAATTTGAAGTGTTTGGAACATCTATCTCGGACATTTGGCCTCATCCGGTAGAGGGTCACTATCTTGTTCCTAGGCCGATGAAGAGTGCACTGATCCAGTATGCCCATAGTTTTGACCCGAGTAGCACATGCGAATTCCATATGGGGGCACCGGGGCATCCCACCAGAAAATGTAGACCTTTACTAGAGGAAATCAAGAAGCTGGTCAATGATGGAACCCTAACACAAGAGCTGATCAAGCAGTGGAAGACCAAGGATGAGAAGCAAATCTACATAGTGCTGAAAAAACCATAAATGTCTCTACATTAAAATACCTTCCTGAAGTAATACAAGGAATCAATTCTATGTGGCCCCTATGTGGTAAAGATCTTTTGTGATGGGGCATGTTTGTTGATTTTTATTTTCAATAAAGAACACATTTCGCTTACACATATAATGTTTTTGAAAGCACATAGATATTTTCTCGCCGTTGTAGGACGCTGGATATCAATTGCAAGATGTGACATTAGATAGATGTCGTGACAACGATGATGTGTGATCTTCCCCGCTGGACTCTGGTCAGCAAAGCGAGATTATTACTCTTTCGATGATATTCAAGGACGAAAAAGCTCTAAATGTCAACCATGAAGAGTTGCTTGAAATTGAAACTCTAGGCATAATCTTCTAGGTAGTAAAGAAAAAAACAAAAAAAAAGAAGAGAAAAAGAAAAGAAAGAAAAAAGAAATGAAAATAAAGAAGGAGAAAATAATAATAAAAAGTACTCCTATGTTCGAAACCTGGTAATAGGCTTTTTCGGATAAGAGTATGGAAATTTTGGGACACTCCGCTGAAGCGATAGGGTGGAGATATATCATCCAATTCAAGAAACCTTAGCTTCATGAGAGATGGTAATATTTTCAAATCGTGACTATGCCGAGTAACTTGGGGCAGTGTTGTTTGCTCTATCGTTGTCCTCAAGACAAAGGACTGTGACGAATTGATTTCCTCAAATAATGATAAAAAAAACAAAAAAAGAAAAAAAAAGAAAATAGGCGATATCATGGGAAAAATTAAAACTCGCACCACCCAGAACTCTATTCCTAGAGTAATATTTCTGCGCTCAAGTGGTTATACAAGCCTACCCTTTTAGGAGCGGAGTAGATAATGAGAATTGAGAAAGAGTAGCACTCTGCAGCAATTAGGTAATCATGAGGATGAACCGAGTCACCAGGGAAGACTTCGCATCTTTGAATTACCAAATGGTTGAATCTAAGCCACTCTTGCACATGATATCCAGAGCTCATATGTTGTGTTTTCAAAATCTTGTATGTTAATCTAAATGATATCCTTCAGTGGAACACCAATCAGCAAATTGACAAGTTAAAGCAACAAAAATTTCCATGTATTACTTCAGGGGTAAGATCCAGAACACAAGGAGGTGGGTACTATTGGAGCCCTAACCAGAAATGACCTCACAATGCATAGAATGAAGATGATAACAGAGGTATAGGTGTCAAACAGCTCAAGAACAAGAAGCGAATTCCAGCCACGATGCCTTGTTTGGTTCGAGAAAATAAAGGACGAAACATGACAAGAATAAGCTTACAAAGTGAGGGGATGGTAAAAAGTAAACATTGAGTCTCCAAAGAATTAAAGCACAGAGATCGATGAATGGTGTCCGTCAAGAGGCAACAAGAAGATTGAGGTTAAGAAGCATTTCGCTCACCCCGATGATGAAATTAACAAATACTCAGAATGTTGGGTCAAAAGAACTGGAAGATAGTCGAGCACGATCGAATGGGGCAATGCAGAACAGAAAGAATAGTAAGAATCTCTGCACACGCATGATATAGTGTTTGTTGGTGAAGCAGGCAGAGACCCCGAAGAAGAAAGGCGGGTGCTCGTGTAAAAGAACAAGAACAAATGCCCATTGAGCAAAATTTGACAGAAATAAAGATCAAAATTGAGCATACCGCAAAAGGAAAGGAAATAGAGAAATCCGAAGAATGACTTTTCAGGACAAAAGATTAACAATAAAAAAAGGGAGAAAAAGAAACAAAGAAAAAAGAAAAAAGGAGAAAGAAAGCATAACATTACGTTCATCATATAGATAGGGGCATGTCAATTTTGCTTGTTCCTAAACAGGTATTTGAAGAATTATCGAAGAATTTACCAAAGTCCCGAAAGAACCACAGCCATGGCGGCGTGATATCCAGATGTTAAATCATTCGGGTCATCGATAAGTCCTTCAGGCACGATGTTAAGTCCTTCGGGCCACCAATAAGTCTTTTGAGCGTGGTGATAAGTCCTTCGGGCCATCAGTAAGTCATTCGGGCATGATGCGGCAACATATCAGCGTGAGTCCCCATAGAACAATAGCCATATCGGCGTCAGATCCAGATATTAAATTCTTCGGGTCATCGGTAAGTCATTCGGGCACGATGTTAAGTCCTTCGGGCCACCAATAAGTCTTTTGAGCGTGGTGATAAGTCATTCGGGCCATCAGTAAGTCCTTCGGGCATGATGCGGCAGCATATCAGCATGAGTCCCCATAGAACAATAGCCATATCGGCGTCAGATCCAGATATTAAATCCTTCGGGTCATCGATAAGTCCTTCGGGCACGATGTTAAGTCCTTCGGGCCACCAATAAGTCTTTTGAGCGTGGTGATAAGTCCTTCGGGCCATCAGTAAGTCCTTCGGGCATGATGCGGCAGCATATCAGCGTGAGTCCCCATAGAACAATAGCCATATCGGCGTCAGATCCAGATATTAAATCCTCCGGGTCATCGGTAAGTCCTTCGGGCCACCAATAAGTCTTTTGAGCGTGGTGATAAGTTCTTCGGGCCATCAGTAAGTCCTTCGGGCATGATGCGGCAGCATATCAGCGTGAGTCCCCATAGAACAATAGCCATATCGGCGTCAGATCCAGATGTTAAATCCTTTAGGTCATCGGTAAGTCCTTCGGGCACGATGTTAAGTCATTCGGGCCATCAGTAAGTCTTTCGAGCATGGTGATAAGTCCTTCGGGCCATAAATAAGTCTTTCGGGCATGATGCGGCAGTCTTAGGAGCGTAGATCCAAAAATGGCAACAGCCTCGTTAAAAAAAAAGAACCTACATTTTCAAGCCCCAATGAAAGGTTCCATAGAGGGAGAACCCTAAATCTAAAATCTCAAAAAGAACTCCCAGTCGGAAGAATCCATCAGCGGCGCAAAATGTTTTATATAGGAGAAACCAGCGTTGAAGACGAAGAGTTCTATATAGGAAGGACTCCAAGCTTTACAGTCTCGAAGTGAAAGGTTCTATATAGGAAGGACTCATAACTCGAGGCTTCAGAGTGAAGGGTTCTATATAGGAAGAGCCTGTAGCTCCAAGATCGGAAGGTGACGAAGCTCTATATAGGAAGAACTTACAAGCCCGAAGATTCAGCTAAGGAAGAGCGGAGATGTCCAAAAGAACACGTTTTTCCAAAGCTACAAACAGAGAAGTCTGATAGAAATGAGTGCTTATGAATCTTTGCTTTGTTTCCCATTCCATGAGAACAAGCAAAGATGGGCAACTGTAATCACTCATTTTTTACCTGTAAATACATATTAGTGTTGCATGTATATTTATTATATTATATGTTTATTGTTTGCATGAGTATTACTAATATATATAAGGTATGGTGTGCATGTATATTATAAGCTATGTATGTATACGTATTAAGGGTGTATGTATGTCGCGTGCGTATCTATTTAGTACGAGTGTATTTGTTTAATGTGTATAGATGTTAAGTCAATTATATGTATGATTATACGTACGTATGCTAGAATGTTATATTAATTAATGTTTGTATAATATAAGTGTACGTTTGCGTATGTATGTGTATTGCTATACTAATTATATTATTATTAATGGGCTGATATAAAATGAAAAAAAAATTAAATATATTAAACCCAAATAAAAATTACAGTCCAAGTCCAAATATCATTAGAAGGCCCAAACCCAAATCCTGTTTAATTACAATTATTGTGTGCGGTGATCAGGGCGTTGGATCAAGATCCGATCCAACGGCCACGATCTAACCAAGAAGTCAAAAATATCGCCACCGCGCGTGTTCCACACGTATGGACCGCTCGAGTGCCACGCCGCGCGTGTGGTCCACGCGCCGACGCTTTGATATCCCACGCGCGCGTGTGATCCACGCGCTCGACTCTCTCGATCGCGGAGCTCCACGTGGCAAGATCCGGAGCCGTCTCACCAAATCGAGGCTTCATCCGGGCCGTTCGTCCTTCAAGCCATCTCGACCGTTAGATCGGATCCGATCTAACGGCCGAGAACGATCCGTCACCGGCAACACCCATACCGCCACCATGCCGATATTCAACCACCGTGCTCAGAACATGCCAAATACAACAAGCAACAAGTTGTCAGTCCAGATCTGAAAAAGCAAGTTACAACTTGTACAAAACAAAGAAGCATATATATGAAACGAGAGTTGTAACAGAGAGAAAAAAAAGGGAGTTGTAACAGAGTGGTAACGAAAAAAAACAGGGGAGAGAACAGAGATCTTGTAACAAAAAAACCAAAAGTTGTAACCAGTCAAGTGATAATCGAATGTCAGTCCAATGGTAAATGGTTGTTTCCTTTTCTTATTTGTTTTCTTGCATACATATACAAAAGGGATAAACAAAAAAAAGAGAGAGAGAGAGAGAAAGGTCTTACCGTCGCCGTCCGTGGGTCTCCCTTCCTCAGTGACAAGCCTTTCGGCTTCCCCAAGCTAGAGATGGTGAACTGGAGGAAGGGGAAGGCCCCTTTGTAGTTTTGTTTTTGGTTAAAAGTGTTTTTTTTGTTCGTATTTCCTAGATCTAGGGCGAATAGAGGTGTATCCTCTGAATCCAACCTCGGATTCGTGTCGAGGATGAAAAGGGGGTCATTTCGGTGTGTTTTGGAAGCTCGCCGGCACCGGTTAGCGGCGGCCGGCGGTGGAGAACACGGCGGCCGGCCGCCGGATTCTGGGTTTCATAGGATCGGTTGAGAGAAAATGAAGAACATGGGTTATTACAAAACTGAAGAAATGAAACGAATGGCCCAAAATTTGATTTCGGCCTAAAAAGAGGGTTTATATAATTGTTATTATTTTGTTAAATGGGTAAATTACACACTAAATCCCCCGCGTTTCCAATATTTTCACTTTTGTCTTGCCGCATGGTATATTTACAACTCTGGTCCCTTTTGTATTTCAAAATCTTGCAATCCCGTCCCTAAATTACACCGAATCAGTTTCTAAATGGCAAAATTACGCCTTTAGCCATCCCGCGTTTTTGAACTTTTCATTTTGGGTCTGCCCCTTGGTCTAATTACAGTTTGGATCCTTTTAGGTTCTGTTTGTTTCACATTTTCGTCCCTAAATTACATATTATTGTTCTTTAATTTACACCACTGACTTTTATTTTTCTTTCATTTCATCTGTTTCTTTGTAAATACTCATGTTCGTATTATAATCGTATATGTTGATGTATTCTATTGTTTTATTTTATGTCCCTCGTATATGTCTCGTATTTTATGTTTACATGTATATGTGTATTAAGATTATAATAGTCACGCGTCTTTTTATCCGGTTATTCATATTAAGCATGTTATGTTTTAGTTGATTCGTACATAGCATATTTTGTATTTTTGTACGTATTGTATATTTTCTTGGCTTTTAGGTTACGTGTTAGTGTGTCTTCTTTTATGTATAATATATTGTTCCATATATGTTGAAATATGTTTTATTACTAGCATGTATGTCTTTTTGAAATATTTGTTCGCCTATATATCGTAATTATTCTGCGCTTGTTATTCGACTTATTAAAGTTGTTTTTATCTATTATTTAGATTAATATGTATATATGCATGTTTTAGTCTAGTATATTATTTATGTTAGATTAGTATTCTGTTATGTCAATATTTATTGCATTTAAATATTTTGCCATGTTTTATATTTTTTCCACTAAGATTGCATATGAGATATAAATTGTTAATGCGGTGCCCTTTTTATCCGAGCGTAAACGGGCGATGATCGAGCGTAGTGATAGTGGTTGGGCATTTATTCTCGGATAACGGGGCCCTTAAAATTTATTCGCAATTATGACCGAATTTTAAAATAATTGTCACTTTAATCCGGAAAATCCAATATTAATAAAGCGGTAATTATTAAAGTACCAGTTTTTGGGCGGTGTGTGGGTGCTAATCCTTCCCCATCCGTAACCGACTCCCGAACCCAATCTTTTTGAATCTCTGGTTTTATGGTGTCCGGCCTACCTAACTGGCCGGTGGCGAGTCCATTTTTTAAAATGCGGTTTCTTTAAAAAACCCCACGGAATAAACGTTTTATATTCAAACACCTTTCAAAAACACTTCGAAAAATCCTCGTTTTTATTTTAGCGATAAAAGAGGACATCGCTACACCTATTAGTGATACAAAAGGAATAAAAAAATCAAGCACCTTATGCAGCCATAGAGATTCGACTAATAGGCAGTTACACGTGTCACCATCCTATTAGGCAGTTGCACGTGTCACCATCTCTCTGGCTGCATAAGGGGCTTGATTTTTCATTCCTTTTATTCCACTAATATGTAGTGACACTTGTCACCATCCTAGTTTGAATAAAAAAATTATAAAATAATATATATTGCTTATGAGAAGAGAGAATAAATAACATGGAAAATTAAAAAATAAAATAAAATTCCACATCAGTAAAATCGTTAAGTTTTTAATGGCCGGTGACCAAAATAAGAAGGAAACATAACGTTAGTGATGTTTTTGCAAAATAAATAATTCGGTGACCAAAATAGGAAAAATATCATAGTTCGGTGACTACTGGTATAGTTTACCCAATAAATAAATATATATTTCTATAAGTAGTCCTATCCTCACATCTTCTGATTCTCAGTTGATTTACAGGAAAAATAATTGTTTTCTTTTTAAATTTAATTTTATTCGAATCACCGAAATGGGCGGAGGAGTTATGAGGGCGGTGGGGAAGGTCGCCGGCGTCGGAATTGCGAACGCCACCCTTCGTTGTGGTGTTCACGTGTCTCCGTCGTCATCCGAGCACTCCGTCATGCGTGTCGCCGCTGCGACTCGGTCGGCTTCTTCTTCCCCGATTGCTGTTTCTATTGAAGGGACATCTTCTGTTGCCGACTCGACAGCGTTGGCCAATAACAAGTCGTCTTGGGAGATGGTGGATGACTGGGAATTTGCTGGCGGTGTTGAACAGCACGTGGATTCGGAAGTATCGACCTCTGCCACCGTCAGAGGCGAACCGATTGCTCGGGTGTTGTTTGGTGGCGTTCCAAGCCTGGAGGAGACTCAAGAAGCCACTGCTGATTTGAAAGAAGCATTGGACAAGTAAAGTTGATTCCTTTCAGAATTCTTTTTTAAATAATTTCAGAAATTTGATTCCTTATGAATTCTTCAAAGCCCTTTTGATGAATTTTCAGTAGTTCTTATGGTGTACTATATGAACAGTTGATTGCCTTCATCATTGGATACTTAGTTTTAGGAACTGGTAATTATTGCTTTATAGGATAAATATGTTAAACTAAAAGAGTTTTGCTTACTATTGCTGCTATATACCATTTAGGATTAATATTTGTTGCAGTAACATGATTAATTATATGTATATAATATTTATATATCCTCGTTCAATCGAATAAAAATTGTACTATTTAGTTTGATGTTGTACTTGTATGAGTATAATGTTACCAATTTTGGGGGTATGGTTGATTTTTAAAGACTGTAAAAGTTAGGCTTCATTCGATTCGATTTTTTTTGTAATGACATTTTCTGAGGATGGGATAAGTTAGTGATGTTATGATTGTATGCATGTGAAAATCATGTTACTGTTTCACTGGTTCTGTTAGAGTATCTTTTGGTTATGATTCCATTTTTTATTTCAGGGTTTATCTGTCATCTCCAAACTACGGTGGCACTGATCAGGAGTCTAGTATTTCATCGCTTTCAAGCTCCGAGGAGACAAAAGATTGTGTCTCTTACAATGTCGGAGCCATTTCGGTTCCACAACCTGCTATTCATGCATTCAAGTTACTCAACGAGAATCCTGCAGTTCAGGTCGTGGTCATGTCTTACCCTCTTGATTTTGGATAATGATCTTCGTTGCAGTTGTTTATATTGTTGTTAGGACCAGTTCCTCTGAATCTCTGTCCTTAGCATCTTCTGTTTACTCAGACTTTGGTGCGAGTGTTGGATACCTTTGAAGGGTATCGGCTGTAGATAAGATTACCTCAACATTGTCTTTTATACTTAATAGTTCATACTAGGATGCTTTATTTGGTTTTTGATTTTGTGATCTTTCTTTTATAGATTTACTCCCATTACCTGTAATTATAAAACATGATATGTTTGATGGTTTTGGTTTTCCTCTCAGTCTGTTGTTGCTTCTATTGCTGCCGATCCGAATGTGTGGAATGCTGTCCTGACCAATTCAGCTTATATGGATTTCATCAAGTCTCAGCCGACCAGTGAGAAGTTTTGCTCCTTTGTTTTACTGTTACTTCCATTATTTGATGTATCTTTTACTGTTCGCTTAATTTTAAAACATAATGTGTTGCAGATGATAAGTTTGAATATCAGGCTTCTCCCCGAAGTTCCGAATCTTCAGTAAAGCTAGAGGAATATAAAGACAGCGAAGGTGGAGATCCATTTTCAGATTTTCTACAGAAAATCAAGACTAGTGTGGTTGAGATGGTGAGCAAAGCGACAAATTTCCTCCATGGCCTGTTCAGCTTACCCTCAGCTGAAAAGTCGAAAGAAAATTCCGGGTCGAACAACATCGATAAGACGATCGGAGCTAGCTTGATGGGATTGGCAGTTATGGTTATTATGGTTGTTCTTGTGAAACGAGCCTAGATTAGAATTTTTCATAGCACTATGTGAAGTAAATTTGCTGATATTACAAACTCAAACATCTGCTTGTTTTTATACCCTTGTGGATGAATGATAATAATGATGAACATTATATGATTTTTCATGAAGCTTTACTGTGCTTGGGTCCCGTCGGTCGTGCCGGACCTGCCATAGGTCCGGCCAAAGTCCCGAAGTCCAATAAAGTGGTAAAAATTGCCTCAGGAAATCTTTTCGGAATGAATATCATTTTTTTTTAAATCTTATCAAAATTAATAATAATGTCAATGAATACCAACAAGGTTAGTCCAAGTGGTAAGCAGCTTGATATCGTTTAAGCAGGTCTCGAGTTCGAGGCGTTGTGTATGTAGAAAATCTCTGCTGGAAGACTCACTCACCAAAGTCAGATGTGCGACCCGAGTCGGTCTGAATTAATCAATCCGAAACCTTGGATCAACAAAAGATTTATTAAAGAATAGAAACTAAATCTTCAATTTACACATCATAGTAAGTACAAAGGATCAACAAAAGCATACGCCATCATTATGAGTAAGTTTACAATAAGTCTTTATAATTAAAAATTGACAATTAAGTCATTCTATTTATCGATTGTCATAAATGAGATTATTTTATCGTTATGCTTGCAATAAACATTAATTTTATAATTTTATTTAAGTGATTTAATTGTTATAACCGATAAGTTAAGTGATTCAATTGTTATAATCTACACATATAATGACTCTTAATGATAAAATTGACAATTAAGCAAATTGATTGTGACTTTATAAGCTTGTTTCCAACATAGCGAGTGACCTGTGGGGTAATTTACACTTTTTAATACTCTCTCTCTCTCTCCCAATTGTGTTTAATTGAAAAAATTAACAATTTTTATAAGATATATTTTTTATACCATTTTTAATTTTTTAACAAAATAAAATTTAATTTTTTAAAAATAAAATTATCATTTTAACTATTTTAATAATCTTTTTTACATAATTTTTTTAAAATTGTGTAAAAAATTAACAATGAACAAAATAAATAGGAAGAGGATGTATGCCCAAATTGGTAAGTTTAACAGCCCCTTCGCTTTTTAAGTCGGTAGCAATTTCGTCCTCTTTTTTCTCACACCACAAAAGAGGTTTTAGCTTGAAGAATTAACCCTGATTCTCCCATCCCCACTAATATCTCCTCGATGGTTTTGAGGGCTGTGGCGACGAGAGCGGCGGTGGCAGGGGCAGCACCACTGGGATTGAGGCGGATGTTCTCGACAGCTTCGGCTAATTCCTTTATGCCGCCACCAAATTGCTGCTATGGGGAACGGTGACGGAACCCCTCGTCGAGAGCAAGCGCCTCCAAGCACCAACCTTTTTGTCTCCGGAACGTTGCTTTTCTTTTCCATCTATATCCATCATACCGTTCATGTTTGCTCATGTTGTTCTATGGATTGTTTTGGTATTGCTTATATGTTCAGTTTTTTTGTTTGGTTGCTGGGAAACTGCAGGAAAATGGAAGAAAAAATTATTTCTTTTAATGGGTTTGATTTGTCGGTCCTGTTCTTTTCTGGGTTGTTGGTAAATTTGTTTATATATTGATTTATTGTTTTTTTTTGCTCGTTCTATTGTTCGGAAAAGCTGTGTTTTTAAAAAGGTTTCCTTTAATTTCGCCTATTGTTTTCTGGTTTGGTTACTTGTTTTTTGCTTGCACGCTGATTTATTAGGTTATTATGCTGGTAATTATTGATTGCCTTCATCATTTGATACTTAGTTTTAGGAACTGGTAATTATTGATTTATAGGATAAATATGTTAAACTAAAAGAGTTTTGCTTACTATTGCTGCTATATACCATTTAGGTTTAATATTTGTTGCAGTAACACGATTAATTATATGTATATAATATTTATATATCATTGTTCAATCGAATAAAAATTGTACTATTTAGTTTGATGTTGTACTTGTATGAGTATAATGGTACCAATTTTGGGGGTATGGTTGATCTTTGAAGACTGTAAAAGTTAGGCTTCATTCGATTCGATTTTTTTGTAATGACATTTTCTGAGGATGGGATGAGTTAGTGTTGTTATGATTGTATGTATGTGAAAATCATGTTACTGTTTTACTGGTTCTGTTAGAGTATCTTTTGGTTATGATTCCATTTTTTATTTCAGGGTTTATCTGTCATCTCCAAACTACGGTGGCACTGATCAGGAGTCTGGTATTTCATCGCTTTCAAGCTCCGAGGAGACGAAAGATTGTGTCTCTTACAATGTCGGAGCCATTTCGGTTCCACAGCCTGCTATTCATGCATTCAAGTTACTCAACGAGAATCCTGCAGTTCAGGTCGTGGTCATGTCTTACCCTCTTGATTTTGGATAATGATCTTCGTTGCAGTTGTTTATATTGTTGTTAGGACCAGTTCCTCTGAATCTCTGTCCTTAGCATCTTCTGTTTACTCAGACTTTGGTGCGAGTGTTGGATACCTTTGAAGGGTATCGGCTGTAGATAAGATTACCGCAACATTGTCTTTTATACTTAATAGTTCATACTAGGATGCTTTATTTGGTTTTTGATTTTGTGATCTTTCTTTTATAGATTTACTTCCATTACCTGTAATTATAAAACATGATATGTTTGATGGTTTTGGTTTTCCTCTCAGTCTGTTGTTGCTTCTATTGCTGCCGATCCGAATGTGTGGAATGCTGTCGTGACCAATTCAGCTTATATGGATTTCATCAAGTCTCAGCCGACCACTGGGAAGTTTTGCTCCATTGTTTTACTGTTACTTCCATTATTTGATGTATCTTTTACTGTTCGCTTAATTTTAAAACATAATGTGTTGCAGATGATAAGTTTGAATATCAGGCTTCTCCCCGAAGTTCCGAATCTTCAGTAAAGCTAGAGGAATATAACGACAGCAAAGGTGGCGATCCATTTTCAGATTTTCTACAGAAAATCAAGACTAGTGTGGTTGAGATGGTGAGCAAAGCGACAAATTTCCTCCATGGCCTGTTCAGCTTACCCTCAGCTGAAAAGTCGAAAGAAAATTCCGGGTCGAACAACATCAATAAGACGATCGGAGCTAGCTTGATGGGATTGGCAGTTATGGTTATTATGGTTGTTCTTGTGAAACGAGCCTAGATTAGAATTTTTCATAGCACTATGTGAAGTAAATTTGCTGATATTACAAACTCAAACATCTGCTTGTTTTTATACCCTTGTGGATGAATGATAATAATGATGAACATTATATGATTTTTCATGAAGCTCTACTGTTTGCTTGTGTCCGGTCGGTCGTGCCGGACCTGCCTACTAAATCTAATAGCCAAACATGACCTCTATTTTTGCACCTAATCGTTCATGAATCGAGAAACAAAATATTTAGATAAAATTTTAAAATATTTCTATTAGATTTATGAGAAAATGTTATAATTCAATAAATGAGTTTGCACCCAACATTAAAACGGCATTTGACAAAAAAAGCAACAACACGATAACGGGAAAATAGGAATCAAACAATACTAGGGACCAAATTATGGGTAAAATTTTGATACACATGCTTGTGTTAATTTTACACAAGCTTACATATGTTCACTATAAAACTTAAACCCTAAAAACTAAACCTAAACCTTAAACCCTATACCCTACATTTTAAACACTAACATTAAATTTTAAACCCTACAACTTAAACCCCTAAACTTTGAACCTTAAACTCTAAAACTAAAAAGCACGTGTAAATTAAAGTTTACATGACCCGTGTATCAAAGTTTTTTCTGCAAATTATTTATTAAATCTTATTTTTTTGGTTCTATACCCCATTCGATTGTTTACCTCTTTTGTGCGTAAAATTTTTGTTACGTATTAACCTAAATTGTAATAGGTAATTAAGTTAAGTTTTATTAAAAATATGAGAGAGAACTATTTTTGGAGAAATGTAAATTTTTATGTGATTTATATAGCTATTATGATTATGAGAGAGTATTTTGGAATACATCTTGAGCTCTTGGAATTTATGGAGCATGTGAGCATGGGCGGATGTATGTACAAATTTCAGGGTGCAAATGATCCCATTAATTTGACTATCTGATTCGATATATATAGGATAAATACCAGCCCATGTCGACGATGCAAACACCTTCAATGCTTCTAAAATCCCACACAATTCTGCGTTTGAAGGGTTAGTAACGCCAATTGGCTTGGAGAAACGAATTAAACACGTCTGCGATTTATCTTAGAACACGAGCCAATAACGCGAGGATTTGCGATTAGGGTTTTTTGACCTTAAATTGAGAAATATATCTCTGTTAAATAAGTGGACTTAAAGATTTGCGAATGAAAGCGATTGCAAAGTAGTTTTAAGTAGGGGTGACAAACGGGTCGTTCAAGTTGCGTCATTTCAGGTCTGATTATATTCGGTTTCGGTTCGAGTTTTGTTCGATTTTAGTTCGGGTCTATGGTGATTCAGGTCATTTCAGTTCAGTTGATTTTGGGGTCGGTTGATTTCGGTTCGGGTCAATAAGAGATCAGTCAATTTTTAGTTCAAGATTGGTCGGTTTCAGTCGGGTTTTTAGGCCGAGTCAGTTTTTTTACACCACTATGTATGACTTTTTGGTGAGTTTTGTGGTAACTCACATCCCATATTTCTTTATTTCTTTTAATATATTTTATTTATTTCTGGTTGCTTTTGGTTCGAGTTGCTTTCAGTTCGGGTCCATTTAATTTGGTTGAAAATCAGCTCGAGTCTATTTCGGTTTAACTAAATTCGGGTCTCAGATCAATTTATTCCGGTTTTGAATCAAATTCGGCTCACCATATTCTGGTCGATATCGAATTTCAAGCCAGATAAATCGGTTCGGGCTCGCATCAAGTTTACCAGATCTAGTTTAAAACATAAATCAACTTCGTGCATCGCCTGGATCTAAAAAAATGTTATTTTAATATTTTTTAAAAAATATATCTTATCAACGTTAATGATTGAATCAGAAAAAAGTAATAATGTAAAATTTTAATTCCACAAAGCTACTAGAACCAATTCTATGTAGTTCAAATCATTATTCGAAATTTTATAATAAAAAATTATGATCCATAGTAACCTTTGGATCGGATCGGGTCCTCTGTACCGTGTCTAGGGTATTACAAATTTAGATAATGGATTTTTTTGTCATTCTTTCATTAATTTTTTGATAATGTCCATTTACTGGTGAATGGAAGAACTTCTTTAAGATCTGAATGGTGAAAAGCTTCACCACCACGAGAGAAGCAATATGCTAATAAACAGACTTCATCCAATAGCGAAAAAGGAAGATTAGCAAGAGAGAAATCAGAAGTTTTTTGTTTGATTCGTGGATTTCGGGGTGTTTTTCGACGAAATAGAAGTCAGATTCAGATACAGGGACGAGACGAAGCGACTAGTGAAAATTGACACCATCTATTGTGCGAGTCCAATGATGGTGAACGGTGGAGTGACAGAAAACATTTGATGTCTAAACTTCAATTCTATTTGCAACCCACTAGACGTATTTTGCTGGTATGATATTTCGTTTTTCTAATTTTTCTCTTTTCAGATCATTATGTTTTGTAATTTTTCTGCTGCAATTTTATTTCCTTTTGAATAGTTTTTCAATTTTAATTTCTAATAAAATTCAGTTGGCATATTGTTCAAAAAAATGTTAGAACATTATTCGATTATTTTTAAAAGGTTGGACATCTATATAAACAATCTCTAGAAAGTTAGATCCTTATATAAACATTTCAGTCTTATTCTTTGAAGGCAAACAATTATTAGATTCACTTCATCATTTCTTTTATGCTAAGCTTCATTAAGACAACGGAGATAAATCATGATAGTAGAGGTAACATGAAGCACTATCTGGAAATAGGCTTCAGAGCATAACATATTTATTTATTTTACAAATGAGATCGCAATCCCAGGAGAAGAGAATTGATTCTGGGTTCATAAACTTCCTTCTGGGATCAAATTGAGATGGGATCGATCAACAACGCATTGATGCTGGCTTTTACTGAATCACAAACAACCGTATAACCATCGGTACCGTCCTTGTAAAAGATATCAAGAACCCTTGCAAGGTTGAGAATTCGATCGAGAGCCACCGTCGGTTTCAGGAACCCTTCATTCATATCCTTCCAAGCATTCTTTATTTGTTTGTTCAACTCATCGTAAGCTGCCTGCCGCGATGTCCCGTGTTGTTTCATGTAGCACTCGACAGCTGAAGGAATATGTCCTCTCACTTGCTCTAACTAAAAAAAACGAATCAATTTGAACCTCAATCAACTCGAACACCATGGTTTGTATCAGTTTTTTTCCGATTTGAATTACTCTAGTAAAAAACTGACGAAAATAAATGATGTACCTGGTGGTAAACAACATCATCCGTCAGTCTACAAATAATTGTTGAAGCTCGAAGAATCTTGGGGTCATTAAATGCCCAAATGAAAGTCTCTTTTGTTATGTCATCCTCCATGCCAACAAAAGATACAATTGTGAGCAGTTTATAACCAGAAGTAACTAATGCAACCGACAAATACTCCTCCAACGTCGGAATGTAACCTTCATGGAGCCATTTGAACTCAGCATAGTAGGCTTCGCATAGTAATTTCATCTATGAACAAACAGGCAAACGAATATTTAACAAAAACCAACTATTATTATTGACTAAGATTGCAAATTAAGTATCTTATTTACCTGTTCTATTGCGTACTGGACACGATATGATTTCCCTTGTTCAGACATCAAATCTTCCATTTCTTTATAAACATTTAAGACTATAGTATAGCACAATTTCATGTAGTCCGGAAGTTGGTCTATGCAATTGATATCCCACCTACAACATGAAAACAGTTAGTGGTTAATTTGCTATAATTCAAAAAAAAAATTACTACTAAATGTTAATATATGATTTAAATCACCTGTTGATTGCTTTTGTAAAGAGTTCAAGTTCTTCATTTGTGCCATACGCATCATAAATATCATCCAAAAGTGATATGAGGCATGCTACTTTGGTCATAAAAATTCTAGCAATAGAGTAATGGGGTTCAAAGTAAACTCCCACTATCCACAAATAACATTCCACCATTCTGTTCCGTGCGAAGGGAAAATTGGTCGCAAAATCTAAACCTTTCCACCACCTGTAATTATGTTAAAAAATATGTTACTAGTAGACCAGTTTATAGGTCGTGTCACTCGAATAATCTCGATTCGCAAAAACTTTATCATTATTATAAATCACCTTCTTATTTCGTGTATCTCCTTCTTGTGCAAAAGTTGTACTATTTTGAAATCCAACTTTGCGAATTTCACTAAGTTTTGGTCTTGGGTGTCATATCCTTCATATATGGGAATGTAAGTCCTAGCAACCAACCTCGGCAAGCTCTTTCGAAGGGATCGGTTTAGAGAATAGGCAATCTGTGTTATGAGAGGATAGTCTACCTTTGTTTCTGTCAACTTTAGATGGAATTTAGTGAAGGAAAGAGCTTCCTCTAATATATTCTCTCCATGCAGTTGACAATTCGCAGCTTCGTACAATTCTAGCATGCCCTTCACATCACTGGTTAATGATTCTTTGAACTTTCCTTTCCCACCTTTGAACTTATTGAATGTATCTACTCAATCAGAAAACAAATTTAAAAAAGCGGGTTACATTAGGCCTAAAGTTTGAATCCCCGACTATTAATATTTTAACAATTCATCCATCGGATTTATCCAATATCATGAACATCTAGGCATACCGCAATGAACGTTGAAGCCATGCTCTCTTAGCAGACGAAACCGAACCGCAGTGGTGTAGAGATCATCATCATCAGTCTGAACATTCTTGCAATGATGATGATATATAATTTGCAAGGCATCTTCAATCTCTTTCTCAAAATTGTAGGCGACGCCTAAGCGCTGGACTGCATCGATTTCGTGCACTTTCTGGGATGGATTATCCATATTTGTCACCAACATTCTCCTCATTTCTTCCTTCAATTCTTCGTACTCAAGTTGAGTTCTAGAATCCATTTCCTGTTCAATTTTGAAACGCTTTCGATTCATTCAAAAAATCACAGTATTGATTGTAATGAGTGTGGACTAATTCGAACAATATATGTATGTACCGATCTTACACAAATGAACACGAGTTTTTCGCATGTAACTTACCGTTTCGGCAGGAGAAGAGAGGAAGGATCGAAATTGGCCAGATGCCGAATTTCCTTGGACTTGTTATCTTGAACTGGAACAAGATTTGCAGAAGTTTGAGAAGACATTTTCTTTAGTGTGCTGAAACTTAAAAGCTGTGTGTGTGTTTTGTGTGACCCAAAAGTTTTCCTGAGTTGCGGGTAATTTATAGGCACCTCCACTGATCTTAGATGCAATTTCTAATGTGCTGTTACAAATATCAGAATATTTGTCAATTCTGACAAACCATCAAAACTGTTCCATTATAATCGACATAGCAAAACAACTAATGATAACTAGTGATGAGGAAGCAGATAACAACCACATGCACAAAATTTAACGACTAAATCAAAGTCAGCAACTATCTTTGACAGCTGTTATCGCAAAGAGATAACATTTATTTTTATTTTGAGTAGCTACACTACATACTACTAAACTTTAAGTTTAATGTTGATTATACAATTAAACTAACATCGATATTATTTTAGCACAAAATTTTAGTATAATTGAAACTTAAACTAAAATTCAGTGCTAAAATAATATCGATTTTAGCCCTTAAAAATGGTGGTCTATTTTTGATGAAATCAATTAAAATGTAGAGATTATTAAACAGGTGCGGTTTATGTACACTCCGAGAGAAAAGAATTGTATGGCGGACTCTTTAGCGAAAGCGGGATTGGCCAGATCTGAGTTGTTCAAGGCGTGGTGGTAGTTTGGTTTTGTTTGTCCGAGAGCTTGCTAGTGCCTTGTGGGAAATGATTTTAGAGTGACATTCCATGTTATAGTGTCATATGTATTTCATATCGCAAGTGGTATTTTTGACCCAAATAAAAACGTTAAGAGTTAAATTGGTTTAAAACAATATGAGCCAAAATAAATATTCAATAAAACTTTAAGGGTAATTTTTTTAATATTAGACCTTTTGAGATTGCTTGCCCCTATAAACTAGGAACTAGATTGTGTTCATGGTGTACACTTAATATTTGGATCTTTTGGATTGAACTTTTCTATGGTTGTATCTGATATTCAGGTACTGTGTACCTAATAATAAAACTTTGTGACTGTTGAGCGAAAAAAATATGTGTTCACATTCGTTTATTTAAGTTAATAAATAAATAATATATAAATGATTCACGAATAATTCATTGAATCTTCAGTTATTATCTCAATTGACTAGTTGAACAACCAGACAATTCTTTGGACAAATATCACAAATAAGTACATATAGCAACAAGGTATTGCTCAAATCATCTACAGTCTCTTTATAATTTTTCAGATCTATTGAATTTACTTTTATCTTCAATAGAGAGAAATAGTTAAAATAGAGAGAAATATTTTTAAAATATTTTGATAATTTTTAAAATAAATTTATAATATTTTAGAATTTTAAAAAATTATTATTTTTTACAATTTTCTAATAATGTATAATATTTATTTATAAATTTTAAAATATTTATAAATCATTGATGGGTGGTGAGGTCCCTATTGACTATCATAAGGTCTTTTTCTGTGTAGCTGATAGATTCATAAGTTTTTCTTCGATTCATTCTTACATGAATTGTTAAAAATGAAAAGAAGTACATCAAAATGAAAATCTAATAAATTGATTAATTCAAAATTTATAATTTAACGATTTTTTGATTCCCGAATATTCAACTCACTAATTAATATTTTATAACGTATTTTATTTTTCTTTGATAAATAAGACAGCAATCATTAACGTTTTTCTAGAATTTTACGTAGACCTCAATGAGATAAATAGTCTTTTTTGTGCAATTCCAAATGTGAAGCAAGTCTTCGTATCTTATTGGTGAAACTAACTATTTGAAATTCAATGGACCCCTATTTTCTATTTTTTTTCTTGAAAAATAACTGAGATGAATATTTTTAAATTTTTAATAATATTCATTATTCTTAAATTAGTTTAAAATTTTCTAAAAAACAAGTAATTTAATATTTAAATTTAAAATTTTGAATTTTAATGTTTTTTTAGAATTTTAATTATTCTTTACAATTTTAGTAATATTTATTTTCAATTATTTTAAAAAAAATTTAAAATAATATAATTTTTTCATAACTTTATCTTTTAGATTTTTAGTATTTTAAAAATTAAAAATCATTAACCTCCCCTCACACCACCACTACCACCACCACCACAACAATAATTTTACCAACATAAAGAACCAAGGAGAAAATTAGATAATGATCATCGTGGAATTTTCAAAGTTATTATTATATTTGTGAAAAGGATATTCGTACAAAATATTATTATTAAAGATCTCGACAGTAGTGAACTCCATATTTGACGTCCCTCGTTTTTCAGACACCTTCGTTCATCTGAGTCCTGAATGATCAAATCACCTCGTTTCGTCATCGGTTCTTGAAGTTGAACAATCGAATGGCATTTCTCATCCGATCACTTAAGCACCCCAAATCGGCATCCTGACCGCCCGCTCACTATCTCTTGTAAACCCCGACACCCCTTTGTTTGGGCAGCCTCCCTGGTGCGGTGCAATGGTGGCAGAATCGTGGTGGCACGGAGGACTAGCAGGATTGATAAAATTGGGCAGCCTCCCTGGTGCGCTTCAGATCCGTGGACCAGTGGCGGCTTGTTTCTGGCATTTTAGAGGAAGTGACAAAATTGTACTGATTTTAGGTTTTATTGTAAATTTGTAAAAATGTGGGGTTTTATTGTAATTTGAAAGAATATGGGTTTTGTTGTAATTTAAAAAAAACTATAGGCCATTACTGTAATTTATGAGTCCTTTGTCTTTATTTTAATTTACAAAAACTTTTAGATTTTATTGTAATTTACAAAAACTTTTGACTTTTAATTGTAATTTACAAAAAGTTTTGGCTTTTATTATAACTTATAAAAGTTTTGTTTTTTTAAATTTATATAAAATGTTGACCTTTATTGTAATTTATATAAAATATTGGCCTTTATTACTTTTGATAATTATTATAATTTATAAAAACTATACTTTTTATTGTAATTGATATACAATTTAGACCTTTAGAGCAATTATATCATTTTAATTTTTAATAATCTTAAATATTTTAATAAAGATTGTGATGATTTTTTTCGTCAATTATACAACAAAATTTTTATATATGGTGAAGATATGACAAAATTCTATAGTATTTGGTGATGCAATTTATTGTCACATAATACAAATTATAAAGTGATATTATAAAATAACGTCATTATATGTTTAATAATACTTGATAAAAATAAATATATCGTCACATTGACGATTCCAGTAACATCGAATTTCATGTCACAAAATATAACCAGTGACATAAATATAAGTTTTAGTGATAAAATTTTCAACATCGTTAATAAGTAAATTTATTGTAGTGCTTACACCTTAAGTGTACGCTAACTATTTAATTACTGGATGTATATGAAAAATAATCATAGATTTATTTGGAAAAGAGAATAGTGTTCGGCTTAGGAAATTCAGATTCAAGCAGTTTTGTCTACAAAGTGTGTATGCTTTATCAAATGATTAAGAAAAAGTATAAACATGTATTACCTTGTAATCCCCTTATACTATTAAAAAAAACAATTGTAATATTTATCACTTTCCTTCTATACTTATCCTTTGACTCGTCTTCCAATACTATTTATGCTTCACGCCCAATTATTTTCATATTTGAGAAGACATTAGGATTGAAGACATTCATGCACGCCTATTTTAAAGGCCAGGGTTGCTTCTCCTTGGTGTGATGAATAGAGCTTGGAATTGTAACCACAACTTTTGACTTTTGATAGATTTTCCTGTGCCATTGTTGTGAGGGTTTATTGTACAAATCATTGAGAATGTTTAGCCTTCTTTAAGAATGATTGAAAGGTTGAATGTGAATGCATACTTGTCAAGGGCCATTACCCTCTTCTCAAAAGACATGTCTGATAGGATGTGCAGCGCCACCGTATTTATATCCCAAGATCTTCATTTTCCTTTTCGATGTGGGATTAATGACCCCGCCTCTTCTCAGACGTGACATTTCATACGAGCTTTGTGGATGCAATTATTCGAGTTGTAACTGGGTGGAATGTTTATCTTTTTCCCCGCAAAACAAAAAGTTAACTTTATTAAAGATAAAACCTCCAACGAGACATCTTACAATAGGTCATGTCATTCAGCTAAACCACACTTTCAATATTTGAATTGTGAGAAACTTCATCAGCAATGTAGGAGCAAATTTAGAGGAGGGTGTCAACCGAGGGCTTTAACCACTTGCTCTAGAGATTGTTGATAAAATTTTATTATTTAATCAAGCTTAACATTTTCAAAATGTTTTTAAATAAGAACTTTCATATGAACAGATTTAAAAAAACATTAAAACCTTATTATTTGATAAACTTGAAAATGTTAAATCTTTATTTGAATGGATATGAAAATGTTAGATCGTGATTCAACCGTTTATATACTTTAGAAACAACAGTTACAAAAAAAGTACCCAATTGAAAAAAAAATAAACTTTAGGGCAAAAGATGCATTTAAGCCTTTTTGATAATGTCCAAAGGCAGCTTTTTTAACACGTTTAAAAGCAGGAGAAAGTGACAAAAGGAAGGCAATGGTGGGCTCAGGTTGAGTGGCTAGAATTAAAGGAGCCACAGATTTCATAATATTTGAAGTACAAGTACTAAATAAAATTTCAAATATCATATAAATACATCATATTGATAAAATACTTTACTAAAATATTATAAAAAATTAAACTAATTTCCTCTTTGAGTACGTACAAAATAGTTTCACGAGAAGAGACGCAGATCGATGCTACATTACTTTGTAAGAAAGAATTAGGTCCAAAAATCATATTTTCAATTTTATACCCAACATGTTTCCAATTTCACAACCTCACAATGTTGTCGAGTAGGGGTGCTAATTTTGACATGGATCTGAAAATTTTAATTTAAATTCAATCCAATCGAATTTTATTATGAAAAATTATAATCTGAACTTGAAACTAATCCAATCTAAAATTGATCAAAATATGAAACTGACATAAACAAAAAATGGCCACCACAAATAGGAAATTAAAAGATTTAGTCCATTATTTTATATCACAACTATTTTTAAAGAGGAGGAAGTGTTGGTGGGCTCCGTCACGGTATGATAATGGCCCGAATTTTTATCGTTGTTGTCGTCGATTACTAATCGACGTTGCTAATCTTATTTTTTTGGTCGTTAGATTTAACAGGTCATTTTTTCCAACGTGCCGTCGTCAAAAATGTCGGTGTGGGCTCAACCTCTGAGCCTCTCAAAGACTATATTCAATTTAAAGCAAGAAGCGGCCAAGCCACTAACAACCATAGTGTAGCTGAAGGAGTGAGAATCATAAAACCCAATTTTTTTTCTCAATTAAAAGCTTTTTACATTGACACTATACAATTTGTCACTTTATTAGGTCCATAGAGAGAGAATGAAGCTTCTGCAAAATCTTGTTCTTGGTTGCAACAAGGTCTGGAATTTGTTCAAAAGACTTGGTAAAAAAAAGAAGAAAATTTATGGTTGTAATTATAAAATATTATGGCTAGATCCAAGTTTTATTCAGCTTGTAAAAGGTGTATGTCAATTGTAGTGTAGTGGATGACCGCTTGATAGCGATGTTTCTTTTATAAAGTTTTATTCGAGAACAATGCAGTGACTTGGTCATATAAGAGCTCTCATTTGGACAAATTAAACAACATTAGGTCATTGTTATTTAATTAAACTCGAAAATGTTAGATCCTTATTTAAATATTTTTAAAAATGTTTGACTTTTATTCGACCGTTTTGAAAGGTTAGACCCTTATATAAACAGTTTCTAGAAGATTGAATTCTTATTTTGAGCATTTAGCCTAAATCTTTTAAAGAAAACAATTATTAGTACTTCATCATTTGGTTTAAAAGCATAAAGCTTCATCAAGACAACATAGATAATACATGATAGTGGAAGTAACTTGAAGCAGTATCGGGATATAGGCTTCATAGCATAACATATTTATTTTACATAGATCGCAAATGATGTGTCACTTTTCCAAAGTGATTCTGGCTTCATAAACTTCCTTTTTGGTCTTAAATTGAGATGGGATCAATCAACAAGGCATTGATGCTGGCTTTTACTGAATCACAAACAAACGTATAACCATCTCCGTCCTTGTATAACAGATCAAGAACCCTTGTAAGGTTGAGAATTCGATCAAGAGCTACCGTCGGAACCGCCGTTGGTTTCGTGAACCCTTCATTTACATCCTTCCAAGCATTCTTTATTTGCATGTTCAACTCATTGTATGCTGCTTGCCGCGATGTCCCGTATTGTTTCATGTAGCTCTCGACAGCGGAAGGAATATGTCCTCTCACTTGCTCAAACTACAAAGAAAACACACACACACACACAATATAATAGAAAAAAGCGAATCAACTCGAACACCACGGTTTGTATCGTTTTTTTAAATATATTTTAGGATTTGAAACCCTCGTACGAAATGAAGAAAATAAATGATGTACCTTGTGGGAAGCAACATCATTTATAAGCCTACCAATAATTGTTGAAGCTCGAAGAATCTTGGGGTCATTAAATGCCCAAATGAAAGTCTCTTTTGTTATGCAATCTTCCATGCCAACAAAAGATACGATTGTGAGCAGCTGATAAGCAGAAGAAACTAATGCAACCGACATATACTCCTCAAATGTTGGAATGTAATTTTCATGGAGCCATTTGAACTCAGCATAGTAGGCTTGGCATTGTAATTTCATCTATGAACAAACAGGCAAACAAAAATTTAACAAAAATCAACTACTACTATTATTGACTAAGATTGCAAATTATGTATAATTTACAATAATAAAATCCTAGATCACATATACCGCTTCTATTGCGTACTGGATACGATATGATTGTCCTTGTTCAGACATCAAACCTTCCATTTCTTTATAAACATTAAAGACCGCAGTATAGCATAGTTTCATGTAGTCCGGAAGATGGTTTATGCAGTTAATATCCCACCTACAATATGTAAACAGTTCAAGTGGTTAATTCTGTGTAATTCAATAACAAAATTACTTCAGAATGTGGATATATGCTTTAAGTCACCTGGTGATTGCTTCTGTAAAGAGTTCAAGTTCTTCATTTGTGCCATACGCATCATAAATATCATCCAACAGTGATGCGAGGACTACAATTTTGGTCATAAAAGTTCTAGCAATAGAGTAATGGGGTTCAAAGTACACTCCCACTACCCACAGATAACATTCCACCATTCTGTCTCGTGCAAAGTGAAAATTGGTCGCAAAATCTAAACTTTTCCATCACCTGAAATAAAGGGGGAAAGGAAATTATAAGTAGACTTATTTATAGGTCAAGCCCTGAATACAGTTCTTGTTCGACTCGACTCATGAAAACTTAATGAACATTATAGATTACCTTCTTATCTCGTTGACCTCCTTCTTGTGCAAAAGTTGTACTATTATGAAATCCAACTTTGCGAATTTCACTAAGTTTTGGTATTGGGCACCATATCCTTCATATATGGGAATGTAAGTCCTAGCAACAAACCTCGGCAAGCTCTTTTGAAGGGATCGGTTTAGAGCATCAGCAATCTGTGTGGAGAGAGGATAGTCTACCTTAGTTTCATCCACCTTTAGATGGAATTTAGTGAAAGAAAGAGCTTCTTCTAATATATTCTCTCCATGAATTTGACAATTTGCAGCTTCGTACAATTCTAGCATGCCCTTCACATCACTGGTTAAGGATTCTTTGAAATTTCCTTTCTCATCTGTGAACTTGATGAATGTATCTGTTATATTACGAAACAAATTTAAGGAAGTGGGTTACAGTAGGTTTAGAGTTCATCCGTCAGATTTATCCATACGATGTACATTAAGGCATACCGCAATGAACATTAAAGCCATGCTGTCTTAGCAAACGAAACCGAACAGCAGTAGTGTAGACATCATCATCATCAGTCTGAACATGATTGCAATGATGATGATATATAATTTGCAAGACATCTTCAATCTCTTTCTCAAAATGGTAGGCGACGCCTAAGCGTTGGACTGCATCGATTTCGTGCACTTTCTGGGATGGATTATCCATATTTGTCACTAACATTCTCCTCACTTCTTCCTTCAATTCTTCGTACTCAAGTTGAGTTCTATAATCCATTTCCTGTTCAAGTTTGAAACGAGTTCGATGCATTAAAAAAAATCACAGTATTGATTGTACGGAGTGTGGACTAATTCTAACAATGTATGTATGTACGATCTTACACAAATAAACACGAGTTTTTAACATGTAACGTACCGTCTCGTCAGGAGAAGAGAGGAATATGTCCCCCCACAAGTCGGGATCGAAATTGGCCAGGTGCCGATTTTCCTTGGACTTGTTATCTTGAACTAGAACAAGATTTGCAGAAGTTTGAGAAGACATTTTCTTTAGTGTGCTGAAACTTAAACGCTGTGTGTGTTTTGTGTGACCCAAACGCTTTCCTGAGTTGCAGGTAGTTATAGGCACCTCCACTGATCTTAGATGCAATTTCTAATGTAGTACAAGTTAAGGCTGTGTTACAAATACTCTCCTATAAAATTTGTCATTTTGTCTTTTAAAATTATTCCACTTAAATTGTTTCATTGAAAAACCCAACCATTTTATTTGACACATTTTCTTTTTATTCTCTTTTTAGTTTTCCAACAAAACAAACTTTAACTTTTTAAGGATGTAATTGTCATTTTAATTATTTTATAATACATCTTTTACACAAATTTTTTCTTCTTAAAACTACGTAAAAAGTCAAAAGGGGCAAGATTTGTAGGACAGAGGTAGTATCAAAATATTTGTTAATTCTGACAAACCATCAAAACTGTCCCATTATCATCGACATGGAAGACAATTGATGATAACTAGTGATGTGAAAGCAGTTAACGATCACATGCACATAATTTTTTTTGACACATTAATCATGCAACTTTATTAATAAATAAAATAAAAAATAAAAAGTTTTAGAATATAAAAAAAACAAAATAGTAAAATTAAAAAAAAGATAAGCGTTGCACTAGTCATATAGACATTTCCTTTTTGCATCAAAAAAAAAAAAACTCAACAGTCCATTTTAGAAAGAGTTTTTGAGGAGTTGTCAAAACACGAATTAGATGACCTCAAAATCGGCAACCCCTTTCACGCCTCAAAAAACACGATTCGTTCTAGATTACATCAGCAAACAACCCAAAAGGAAATCAAGCTCTACGTGACCACCGAAAAAGACAAATAAAAAACAAGCGTTGTGAGGGTCACTGTATGGACACAAAAAACTTGAACAAGAAGGCTTTTAAACGGATCGAACATGAAGTATCTTTTATAGGAAAAATAATCGAACTTAAAAGATACTTGAAGTATTATAGGACACTAAAAGGACCGTAAATGAACATATTGCTTATTTTTTAGATATAAAATAATCGAACTTAAATATCGATAATTATTTGAAGTATCTTTTATAGGAAAAATATAAACTTTAAATAAAAAAAGTTTTTAAATAAGTTTGTGAATATGCATTAACCGAACACATTTTTATTCAAACATGTTCATTCAATAAATGTTTATATTTATTTATTTAAAATATTAAAAAAATAATATACAAAATGGTTCACGAATAATTTATTGAACTCAGCTGACTAGTTAGACAAGAATGACAATTCTTATAGTAGTTATCACAAGTATGGATAACAGTCTATTTTGAACATATTAGTAGTAACATATGCATATTTAGTATGGGGATATTTATCATTTCCTATACTATAGGGAGATAATTTTAGATATTGTTATGGGAAGAAATCGTATCAACATTCATGCACGCCTATTTCAAGGGCCCGAGTTGCTTCTCCTTCGTGTGGTGAATAGAGCTTGTTATTGTGACCACAATTTTTGTCTTTTGGAGATACGCATAAAGTCAAAAGAATATCTTAACGTTTCTGACTCAATAGTTATTTTGGTTTTTATTCTTTTTATTTGAACTAATTTAACATTTAATGTTTTATTTTGAGTCAAAATAGTTCATCTACGGATGAAAACGGGTAGTTAACTAACGGTAAATGATTTGAAATGACGTGACAAATATATATTGCAAAGTACGCTGATATGACATTTAGACAAATGCGTTGACCTGAAAGAATGCCACATCAGTCAAAAAATAATTTTATAAACTATATAAAATATAAAATCATTTTTTACTGACGTGTGATTCTATCAAGTTACTTCAAGTTGTTTATTGTCAGTTGACTAATAGTTTTCATCTGCAGGTGGTGATTTTTGACCCAAATAGAAACGTTGAGAGTTAAATTAATTTAAAAAATATGAGTCAAAATGAATCTTTAGTCAAACTTTAGGAGAATTTTTTGACATTATACCTTTGAGATATTACTTATACCTATAAACTAGGAACTATTGATTTTTGCCTTCATCTTCAATTCCTAACAGCTTAACCAGTGGCGGCAACAAGTTTTTGTATTGATTGTCGACTATCGATATTCATTATTTTTTTTGCTCTTTTATGCTTTGTTTTCTCAATTAAAAAAAAACTCAGCTCTTATGGTACGTGTTTCCTCTGCCTTTGTAGCACGCTTTTCATTGACTTTTGTAGTTTGTTTCATCTGTCATTTGGCATGATTTCAGCATACCTTAGCGGTCGTTTGGTGCTCGTATAGAGATCCTCACGACGCTAGCTTTCTGATTTGATTATGTCGGTGGTCATAGAAAAGATTAATCTTCATTCGTTTGATGATTTGTTAGCCGATGTAATCAGAACTGTGTAGCAGAGTAATTTGCATGATAGTTTGGTTCGCTCACTACTCCATTTTCATCTTGTAAAGCGTCTCATTTGATTAAAGACAAGGAGATTTAAGAAAGTTTCTGCGTTTTAATGGTATGCTAATCTACGAGGAAGAATTTGCTTTTCTTTGCATCTCTGTATGAGATTTTTAGTGGAAATTAAAGATTTAGAGATTTTTTTGAAGAACATTATAGTTTTAGGGGTTTTTTTTTGAAAAAATAATAATTTTCTAAACAAAAATTAAATGAAAAAAATAATAATAAGTCACATATCTCATTTTTATTAGATAACAAAAAACTTTTAAGGGTTATGCCTTTATATTCAATTATTGAATCTTCAACATAAAAACAGTCCATTTTGAACATATCAGTAGTAACGTATGCATATTTAGTATGGGAATATTTATCATTTTCCTATACTTTAGGAGATATTTTTATATATTGTCGTGGGAAGAAATCATATCAACATTGATGCACGTCTATTTTAAGGGCCCGAGTTGATTCTTCTTCGTTTGGTGAATAAAGCTTGTTATTGTGACCACAACTTTTGTCTTTTAGACATACGCATAAAGTCAAAAGAATACCCTTAACGTTTGACTCAATAGTTATTTTAGTTTTTATACTTTTTATTTGTACTAATTTAACACTCAATGTTTCATTTTGAGTCAAAATAGCTTATCTGCGTTTAAAAACGGGTAGTCAATTAACGGTAAATGGTTTGAAATGACGTGACAAATATACAAGTCAATGTACGTTGACATGACAGTGTAATATAGATAAATGTGTTGACTTGAAAGCACATCACATCAGTCAAAAAATAATTTTATAAATTATATTAAATATATAATTATTTTTTTACTGACGTGTTATTCTGTTAAGTTATTTCAAGTTGTCTATCGTCAGTTGACTAATAGTTTTCATCTGCAGGTGGTCATTTTTTACCCAAATAAAAACGTTGGGAGTTTTTTTTCTCGGAAAATGTAATTTTATTAATTTTAGTCATACAAACCTAAACCGGTTGTAAGCCTCATTAAAAACTCCTTAATCTTAAATGAAGGAAAAGAGTGCAAAGCAACCAGATACAAGATTCCCTCAAAAACAAGCTGAATATCTAAACCATTGCTAGACTGGTTATTATAACAGAAAAGATAGAAAATAAGAATTCAAGACACAACAAACCAAAAACACTCCCGTCGAACTCCAAGATCATTCTTACCACCAAGTCTTAAATAATTCAGTCCTCCTTATCCCTGCCATAACCAGAAAAACTGCCATAGCATTACCTTCCCTCGGGATATATACTTAGTTTCATCTTTTTAGAATCGACCCCAATCTCTTCCGCAATTATCAACCTATTCTTGCTACGAATTAACACAGCTCAAAAGGAGAAAGCTGTAATTTCATCTCCACATCGAATCCAATTCGTCTGAGACTATTGTCTCCAAAGATCCTCCTTTGCTTTACGAATATTCCATAACTTTGTATACCCCCAAACAATTCCTCCTGGTCACCCTCATACTAGGTCCCATTATCACCCTCCGTTCCTGATTGATGATCCCTACAACTACATCGTACACTCCTATGTCTCACAACGGTAAAATCACCACCCATGAACAATCTTCTATTGCTTCTTTTTTACAACTCTATAACGTTGTGAATCTTCAGTCAAATTTAGGGGCATTTTTTTGACATCATACCTTTGAGATAATACTTATCCCTATAAACTAGGAACTAGATTGTGTTCATGGTGTACACCTAAATTTGGATCTTTTGGATTGAACTTTTCTATGGTTGTAACTGATAGTCTAGTACTGTGTACCTTTTTTAATAATAAAACTTTATGATTGTTGAGCGAAAAAAATGAGTGTTCACATTCGTTTATTTAAGTTGATAAATAAACAATAATAATTATCTGAATCCTTAGTTATTATCTCAGCTGACTAGTTGGACAACCGTACAATTCTTTGGATGTACAGGTATCACAAATAAGTATATACAGCAACACGGTATTCCTCAAATCATCTACAGTCTCTTTATATTGTTCAGATCTATTGATTTTGCCTTTATCTTCAATTCCTAACATCCAAACTCATATCTTGAATTATTGAATCTTCAACATATAAAAACAAAGTTCACAAGATTATTATGGGAAGATTTAACTTGTCTTCCAATATTATAAATGGTTCACGCCCAATTAATTTCATATTTGAGAAGACATTACCATTGAAAGAGATGGAGAAAACAAGGAGATTAAATTGAAGATTTTAGCATCCTATTTTAAGGATCCGGATTGCTTCTTCTTGGTGTGCTGATTAGAGCTTGGAACACAACTTGTGTCAACAAACTGAAATTGATCGGCTAGCTCAATTATTGGACTTGCTAGGATCAATCCCAAGACATGCATGACATGACGGGGAGAAACAAAGGACATGGCCATTAAGGATCAGTCCAGGGATGAAATAATGTATTGGCCGAGAAGGATTGTTTCCCTCCCAAAAGTTTTGATATAATAGCGTTTTAAAACTTTTTTGGTTTAAATTTTAATTAAATAAGGTCTTTGTTCTTTTTAATTTTTTAAATTTAACGATTTGTCCCTTCAAATATTTGATTTTAACTTTGTTCATGGATCCGTCCCTATCTATTATGCATACATAATATATTTGTTTATATGAGTTAATAAATGAATAATATACAATTAATTCGTCAATTGCTCTGTTGATTTATATCCTTAATTATTACCTCAGCACTAGTCGGAGAACACGACAGTTCTTTGGACAGTTATCACAAATATGGGTGTACAAAATAAACCATTAATTGTAATCGTTGACTGGTATAACTGTTAAATTTACCAATTAATTAATCTATCGTTAAAGTTATACGGTTTCGATTAACTAACTGTTAAAAATTGTGGTTAATGGTTAACTGTTATGAAATTATTTAGACATAAAATAAAATTTGTGATTATAATCTCTCTATTTAAATATTTTTAAATTTTTTTAATATAATGTTTATCAGAGAGATAATTTCATTATTATCAAAAGAATGAGCGAACATGTGAAATTTTTTTTGTAATAGATTACAGGTTAACCTGTAACCGAATCATTAAGTAGTGATTAATCGATATAACGTTAAACGTTTAAAAATTTAGCGGTTAACTATTTTTTAATGACAACTT
The DNA here is from genome assembly GCA_019671005.1 of Hibiscus mutabilis. Classification (NCBI taxonomy): domain Eukaryota; kingdom Viridiplantae; phylum Streptophyta; class Magnoliopsida; order Malvales; family Malvaceae; genus Hibiscus; species Hibiscus mutabilis. Next base: position 41,579,518 of record CM033750.1, on the reverse strand, counting down.
GGGAGGAAGTAGGGGTTATGGGCGATAGCGGTTCTTGCCAAGATGTGAATAAGGTTGTGCATGAGCAGTGGGCTTACTTGGTTGATAAAGCAAACAACCCTGGTGAGTTTATCCCGGATCCTATAGAGTATTTCGACTCTCTATGCGATATGTTTCTTGAGATGCGGAAAGAACCTAGACGAAGATATGAGAAAAAAATATGCTTCTTTATTCGATTTTCAGGGCAAAGCCCTTAGTGTTTTTGAAAGAAAGAAGAGGGATCGAGCATTGAAGAGGTTTAAACAAGCAGGGAAAGAGAACGAGACAACAGAAATTGACGGTTCTTCTCCTACAAATTCTGATATCGCGCGAAAACAAATCCTTACTCGTAGCGCGCGTGAAGCTCTTGCTTTGGTGGAAAATTAGGCATCTCATTCATTGGAAATGTTGGGTATATATCCTGAAAGAAAAATCAGAAGCCCTAGAAAAGTTCAAAAAATTCAAAGCAATGGTAGAAAAGCAAAGTGGTCAATACATAATGATACTCATATCTGATCAAGGATGCGAGTATACATCAAATTTATTTGAAGATCTCTGTAGAGAGCATGGTATTATTCATCAGCTAACAGTTAGATATACGCCTCAACAAAACAATGCTGCTGAAAGAAAGAACCGCACTATTCTCGACATCGCAAGAAGCATGGTAAAAGGTAAGCGCCTACCACGAACTTTTTGGGCCGAAGCAGTTCGTTGTGCAGTTTACCTGTTAAACCGTTGTCCAACAAAAAGTGTAAAATACATGACGCCAAACGAAGCATAGAGCGGTTAAAAACAAGAGTCGGACACCTCAAAATTTTTGGATGTATTGCATACACCCACGTTCCTGAGCAGATAAGAAAGAAGCTCGATGATAGAGGAGAGAAATGCATTTTCATTGGCTACGATGAAAGGAGCAAAGCTTATAGACTCTACTATCCTCTTACTAAGAAAATAATTATTTCGAGAGATGTTGAGTTCGATGAAGCAGAATACTGGAGATGGAACCAAGAAGAAAAAAAGTTGATGGACTATTTTTTAATGAAGATAAAGACGATGATGATTTCATCAACCAAGATGAACAAGGTGATGATCAAAATCCTCAACAAAGTTCTACTATACCATCACCATCAAGTAGCATCAGTAGTAGTGGCACCATAACAGAAAATCCTGAAGTACCTCCGACTGAAGTTCGAAGGTCTACAAGGGAGAGAAAAATACCAGAAAGGTACAGTGATTTTGAATTACAAAATAATGTTTCACTTTTCTATTTGCTTGCAAATAGTGACCCAATAACATACGAAGAAGCAATTGAAGATGACAAGTGGAAGAATGCTATGAATGAAGAAATTTCATCAATAGAAAAGAATGATACATGAGAGCTAACATGCTTGCCAGAAGGTTACAACCCAATTGGAGTCAAATGGGTGTATAAGTCGAAGACTAATAAAGAAGGAAAAATAGAGAAATACAAGGCGAGAATAATTGCCAAAGGCTATAAACAATGACAAGGAGTAGACTATGACGAAGTACTCGCTCAAGTAGCAAGAATCGACACAATTAGACTTTTCACAACAGTTGCAGCACAAAACAATGGAAGATTTATTAGATGGATGTGAAGTCAGCATTTCTGAATGGCTACCTAGAAGAAGAAGTTTATATCGAGCAACCACCTGGATACATTAAACAAGGACATGAAGACAAAGTCTACAGGTTGAAGAAAGCTTTATACGGATTGAAACAAGCTCCAAGAGCATGGAATACAAAAATAGATGAATATTTTCAAAAAAATGGGTTTGTGAAGAGTTCGTACGAGCATGCTTTATACACGAAGAAAAATGAAGATGGTGATATCATGATCGTGTGTCTATATGTGGATGACATGATTTTCACTAGACGTAATCCAGGCATGTTCATTGATTTCAAGAAAGTTATGACTACATAATTTGAAATGGCAGATATTGCTGAAATTTCATACTTTCTTGGAGTCGAGGTAAAACAAATGCAAGATGGAATTTTCATATCTCAAAAGAAGTATGCAGAGGAAATTTTAAGCATATTTAGAATGAGAGATTGCAAGCCGGTAGCCACTCCAGCAAAACCAAGAATGAAATTAAGTGCTGGTTCAACAAGAGAGCCCGTGAATCTAACGTTGTTTAAAAGCATATTTGGAAGCTTAAGCCATCTAACTATCACACGATCAGACATAACATACGTTGTGGGATTGGTAAGCAGATTTTTGGAGAATCCAAAACAAGATCACTGGATTGTAGCAAAAAGAATTTTAAGATATGCCAAAGGTACGTTGAATCCTGGATTATTCTACAAGCATTCACAAAATTCGAAGCTAGTTGGATATTCTGATAGTGATTACGGGGGAGACTTAGATGATCGGAAAAGATTGATCCTCATTCGTTTGATGGTTTGTTAGCCGACGTAATCAGAACTGTGTAGCAGAGTAATTTGCATGATAGTTTGGTTCGCTCACCACTCCATTTTCATCCTGTAAAGCGTCTCATTTGATTAAAGACAAGGAGATTTAAGAAAGTTTCTGCGTTTTAATGGTATGCTAATCTACGAGGAAGAATTTGCTTTTCTTTGCATCTCTGTATGAGATTTTTAGTGGAAATTAAAGATTTAGAGATTTTTTTGAAGAACATTATAGTTTTAGGGGTTTTTTTTGAAAAAATAATAATTTTCTAAACAAAAATTAAATGAAAAAAATAATAATAAGTCACATATCTCATTTTTATTAGATAACAAAAAACTTTTAAGGGTTATGCCTTTATATTCAATTATTGAATCTTCAACATAAAAACAGTCCATTTTGAACATATCAGTAGTAACGTATGCATATTTAGTATGGGAATATTTATCATTTTCCTATACTTTAGGAGATATTTTTATATATTGTCGTGGGAAGAAATCATATCAACATTGATGCACGTCTATTTTAAGGGCCCGAGTTGATTCTTCTTCGTTTGGTGAATAAAGCTTGTTATTGTGACCACAACTTTTGTCTTTTAGAGATACGCATAAAGTCAAAAGAATACCCTTAACGTTTGACTCAATAGTTATTTTAGTTTTTATACTTTTTATTTGTACTAATTTAACACTCAATGTTTCATTTTGAGTCAAAATAGCTTATCTGCGTTTAAAAACGGGTAGTCAATTAACGGTAAATGGTTTGAAATGACGTGACAAATATACAAGTCAATGTACGTTGACATGACAGTGTAATATAGATAAATGTGTTGACTTGAAAGCACATCACATCAGTCAAAAAATAATTTTATAAATTATATTAAATATATAATTATTTTTTTACTGACGTGTTATTCTGTTAAGTTATTTCAAGTTGTCTATCGTCAGTTGACTAATAGTTTTCATCTGCAGGTGGTCATTTTTTACCCAAATAAAAACGTTGGGAGTTTTTTTTCTCGGAAAATGTAATTTTATTAATTTTAGTCATACAAACCTAAACCGGTTGTAAGCCTCATTAAAAACTCCTTAATCTTAAATGAAGGAAAAGAGTGCAAAGCAACCAGATACAAGATTCCCTCAAAAACAAGCTGAATATCTAAACCATTGCTAGACTGGTTATTATAACAGAAAAGATAGAAAATAAGAATTCAAGACACAACAAACCAAAAACACTCCAAACAAACATCCGTCGAACACCAAGATCATTCTTACCACCAAGTTTTAAATAATTCAGTCTTCCTTATCCTTGCCATAACCAGAAAAACTGCCATAGCATTACCTCCCTCGGGATATATACTTAGTTTCATCTTTTTGGAATTGACCCCAATATCCTCCGCAATTATCAACCTATTCTTGCTACGAATTAACACAGCTCAAAAGGAGAAAGCTGTAATTTCATCTCCACATCGAATCCAATTCGTCCGAGACTATTGTCTCCAAAGATCCTCCTTTGCTTTACGAATATTCCATAACTTTGTATGCCCACAAAGAATTCCTCCTGGTCACCCTCATACTAGGTCCCATTATCACCCTCCTTTCCTGATTGATGCACGCCTATTTCAAGGGCCCGAGTTGTTTCTTCTTCGTGTGGTAAATAAAGCTTGTTATTGTGACCACAACTTTTGTCTTTTGGAGATACACATAAAGTTAAAAGAATACCTCTAACGTTTGACTCAATAGTTATTTTAGTTTTTATTCTTTTTATTTAAACTAATTTAGCACTCAATGTTTCATTTTGAGTCAAAATAGCTTATCTGCGGGTAAAAACGGGTAGTCAATTAACGGTAAACGGTTTGAAATGAAGTGACAAATATACAAGTCAATGTACGTTGACATGACAGTGTCATATAGATAAATGTGTTGACTTGAAAGCACGTCACATCAGTCAAAAAATAATTTTATAAATTATATTAAATATATAATTATTTTTTGCTGACGTGTGTAGCGATGTCATTTTTCGCTAAAAAACGAGTTTTCGAAGTGTTTGTGATTTTTCGGATATAAAATGTTTATTCCGTTGGGTTTTAAAAATACTGTATTTTATTTAAAGAAAAGGAGTCGCCACCGGCCACTTAGGTAGGCCGAACACCATAAAACTAGAGATTTAAAAACTGTTGAGTTTGAGAGTCGGTTACGGATGGGGAAGGATTAACACCCCCACACCGCCCAAAATTGGTACTTTAATAATTACCGCTTTATTAATATTGAATTTTCTGGGTTAAAGTGACGATTAGTTTAAAATTCGGTTATAATTGCGAATAAATTTTAAAGGCCCCGTTATCCGAGAGTAAACGTTCAACCGCTATCACTACGCCTGATACTGGCCCCGTTTACGCTCGGATAAAAGGACACCGCATTGACAATTTATATTCCATTATGCAAACTTAACCAAAACAAATTATAAACAGATAAACATTCACTTTAACATGGCACTAAAACATGGATTTCATAATATTAGATGAAAATGAAATACATGAGCAACAAAACATATCATATCGGGTAAAAAAACAGAGCAACAACATAAACCCCAAAAACTTCCAAAAAATAAATAATTGATTACAACATGCTTGAACACATAAAGAAAACAGCAATGCAAAATGTATATGACATACATATAATATGGCACGGTACTAATAAATCCAAGAAAAAAACGAACATGTATTTAGTATTCGACCCGTGATGTAACCTACATACATATAATCAAAACATGATATTATATGACAAAATAAAACACGCTAATATGTAGCCTAAAAACAAGACAGGGCATAGAAGTTCATGTTAACATACAAAGACATGTTACATGCAAAGAAACTAAGACAACACCTAAAATATACATATACAGGTACGATGCACAAATGAATTACAGCACAACAAGGCATGATATCACCAACTAAATTTCGTATCATAAAAGAACATAGAAACATGCTAAAACAGTACCAACATGCCCAGAACATAACGAAAGTTAAATGGCACAATTACTTGAAACACTGAAAAGGACTAAAATAAAATAAATGGAAAACAAACGGGCAGAAACAACAAGATAAAAGAATACATTTTAGGATTCAATTATAAACCGAGTTAAACTTAAAGGGATTAAAATAGTAAAAAACCCATACGGCAAGCTCGAAATGGAAAGTTTGAAAATGCGGAGTGACTGATGAGGTAATTTCACCATTTAAAAAACTGATTCAGTTTAATCTGGGGGTTGGATTGCAAGATTTCGAAATATGAGGAGGACCAGAGTTGTAAATATCCCCTACGGCGAGACAAAAATGAAAATATCGAAAACACGGGGGGATTTATTACAGAATTTCACCATTTCACAAAATAAAAACACCTATAAAATCCTTTTCTTCGGCCCAGACTCAAACTTTTCCCCATTTTTCTTTCAAATCCGATTTTATAATAACCAGCCTTTTCATTTTCTCTCAACCCTTCCCCCGAACCTGTGATAAACCCAGAAACCGGCGACCAACTGTCGTCCTCTCCGCCGCCATTAGCCGGTGCCGACGAACCCCCAAAAAACACTAAAATGAACCTTACTTCAACCTAAACTCGAATCTGAACTTGGATTTGGAGAAAAAACTCATCTTTGTCCTAGATCTAAGAAAATAAGAAGCGAAAACCGTATATATTTTTTATCGAGACCGAAGGAACATCTTCCCCTTTTAGCCAGCTCACCAGATTAAGGCTTGTTGCCGGTAGAGGAACTGACCACCGAAGGTAAAACCTCACACTCCTTTTCCTTTGTTGTTTTTAGAACACATACATGCATGCAACATTCAAGATGGATGGATACCTTTGAATGATCTTTGTAAGTTTGAGAAAAGAACGAAAGGATGAGACTTGTTTGTATTTCTGAAAAAGTGGGTTACAACTGAACTGCCTCTTTTCGTTTTTTTTTAGTTACATATCTCTCTGCCTTTTTGTTTTCTTAGACTAGTACATAAGATATCTCTTTTTCTGATCTGATTTCCTGATGCCTTTCTGTGTTTGCGTCTTTGGCATGTCCGGCCATACTTGGTGGTTGGTACGGCCGGCATGGGGAGTGGCGTGGTGGAAGTGACCGTTCGGCTGCGCAGACTGGCGTCTCGGGAGGTGAGGCGATTATTATTGCCATAATCGTTCCTATCCGTTGGATCAGATCTGATCCAACGACTAGGACTGCTCGATGATCAGATGGCTGAGGTGAGGCCTCAAAAATGATGTAGTGGTCTGGGATCGCGCCACGTGGCCTGAAGAAGATAGCCGGCCTTGCACGTCTCACACGCACGAGTGGGGAATCCAACAGCCCGTGCGTGGACTTCACGCGGTAGATGAGGCGTCTTTATGCTTCAATCGTGGCTGTTGGATCCAGATCTGATCCAACGGCCCTCGTGTAACTGCGCATGATAAAGAGAGCATTAATATTTGATACGGGCTAGGTTTTTTAGGGTGTGGGCTGGTTTGGCCGAATGGGCCATGGATAATCAAGCTTGGGTTTTGTAATTAAGGGCTGAATATCCATGTTGTATTTTAATATACCTTTTATCTTATTTTAATTTAAACCCAATAGCATTAATAATAATAGTAGTAATAATAATACTATACGCATACGTACACATATAATACATACAAATTGATATACACCTGCAAACACCCACACGTATGCACACATACACGCATATTACTTAATATATTCATGCAAACGTTAATATATGTAACACATTAACATAATATACCAACATACATGCATATATACTCCTACCCATGATTTACGTACACATTAATCACACATATGGTAATGAATACATAATATAATACGTATACATACAATGATAATATATTAACTAATAAAATAAAGTAGATTAACATAATACTTTATACACCAGATAAAAAATGAGTGATTACAGTTGCCCCTCTTTGCTTGTTCTTGTAAAACGAGAACAAAGCAAAGATTATAAGCACTCATTTTTATCTGACTTTCATGTTTGTAGCTTCAGAATCACGTGCTATTCTGGAACTCTCCGCTTTTCCTTAGCTGAATCTTCAGGCTCGTAAGTTCTTCCTATATAGAGCTTCGTCACCTTCTGATCTTGGAGTTATAGGCTCTTTCTACATAGAACCCTTCACTCTGAAGCCTCGAGTTATGGGTCCCTCCTATATAGAACTTTTCACTCTGAGACGGTAAGGCTTGAAGTCCTTCCTATATAGGACTCTTTGCCTTTAACGCGGCTGGTTTTCCTACAGAAAACCTTCTATGCCACGAATGGGTCCTTCTGACTGAGAGTTCCTCCTGTATAGAACTAATAGTCTTCAAACCTGGGAGCCGCCAATCCTTCCAATATAGAATTTTTAGCTTTTGAAATCTCGGAGCTACAGGTTCTTCCTATATAGAACATTTCACTCTAAGACAGTAAAGCTCGGAGCCCTTCCTATATAGTACCCTTTGCCTTCAACACAACAGGTTTTCCCTATATAAAACCTTTCGTGTCATGGGTGAATTCCTTCGACTGGGAGTTCTTCCTATATAGAACTGCTAGTCTTCACCCTGGAGCTGCAAGCCTTTCCTATATAAAACTTTCAGATCCTGAAATCTTGGAGCTACGGATTCTTCCTATATAGAATCTTTTACTCTAAGACCGTGAAGCTCGGAGCCCTTTCTATATAAGACTCTTCGCTTTCAGACACAACAAGTTTTCCTATATATAACCTTGTTTCATGGGTGAACTTCTTCGGCTGGGAGTTCTTCCTATATAGAACTCTAGTCTTCACCCTGGAGCTGCAAGCCTTTCCTATATAAAACTTTCAGCTTCTGAAGCCTCGGAGCGGCGGATTCTTCCTATATAGAACCTCTCTCTGCAGACGCTTGGAAACATAGGCCTTTTACATGTAGAACCTTCATCTTCACATCTGGGATTCACACCACGATGGCTACCGATGTCTCTTTGAATCCATAGGTATCTATCTAAGATAAAACAAAATGCTATGACAAATGAATTGACATGCTCCTAAACCTAGTGATGTCTAACTATTCATGATGCATGAGTGTCGATATCTTGGTGGGCTTGCTTTAGTCCTTAATCGATCTCGACTTTTGCGTTATTCAATTTCTCCCTTTTTATGGGTGGCGATACCCTATTTCACTGTCGGGTTCAACCATTCCAACCTTTCTTTTTCTCAATTTCTGACTTGGGATTCTAAAGTGCCCTTTTGGGTTTTCGCTTTAGAGTTTTTTTTAGGGGTGCCCTTTTGGGTTTTCACCTGGGAGATCTCTCTTGTTATCTCGCATGCTTTCTTTGAATAAGCAGGGCGTACACCATTGGTCACCCTATCTGGTTGTTTGAAGCCTTCCGCCCTCCCTATCAACGGCCGTTATGTAGGGAGCTAGAGGGCGAAGTTAACATCGTTTTCTAATCACCTGCATCTTTAAGGTTAGATCACAGTAATGCTCAGAAATCTCTTGTTTCACCATAAGCCTATGTTAGCTTATTTGCCTGAAATTAACAAGAAGGCAAGGAATGGATGCTCAAAACAAGATTTTATTACGATTAAGGGTTTGGGATATTTTAAGAGAGTTATGAAAGAAGAAGAGCTAAATATGAAATACAAGATCCCTCATTATCTTCGGTATGAATGATACATGATCCTATCAACCGGAGTAGAATCTTTTGCCTGAAGCTCCCTCTTCACAGTGTTCATGGGGATAACCCTTCTCTTCGGATATTCGACCTTTCAATTTATCCGAGCCGCCCTTTACGGGTTTTCAACTCGGGTCCTCCCTTTGCTTCAAGACGCCCTATTTCGGGTTTTCGCCCTAAGCTCTCCATTTTCGTTCTTTTTTTTCTTTTTTTTTTTTTTTTTTCTTTTTTTTTCAAACATAGTATTTCTTAACAACATCAGAATTTATAGGGTTTTTCAGCTCGTCTCCATCCATTTCGGTTAAGATTAGGGCTCCTCCTGAGAAGGCCTTTTTTACCACGTACGACCCTTCCCAGTTGGGCATCCACTTTCCTCGAGAATCTTTCTGAATCGGAAGGACTTTCTTGAGCACCAGATCCCTCTCTTTAAATTCTCTTGGGCGCACCTTTTTGTTGTATGCCTGCATCATCCACTTTTGGTACATCTGACCATGACAAATGACCTTTAGTCTCTTTTCATCAATGAGATTTAGCTGGTCGAGTCTGGCCTACACCCATTCGGCTTCTTCCAATTTTACTTCATTTAAGACCTGGAGAGACGGGATCTCTACCTCAATGGGGAGTACTGCTTCGGTACCATACACCAAGGAGTAGGGTGTTGCCCCTGTTGATGTGCGAACGGACGTCCTATAGGCGAAAAGGGCGAATGGCAACTTCTCATGCCAATCTCTATAGGTATCCGTCGTCTTTGCTATGATCTTCTTTATGTTCTTATTTGCTGCTTCCACTGCCCCATTCATTTTAGGACGATAGACTGTGGAATTATGATGTGTTATCTTGAACTGTGTGCACACGTCCGTCATCATTTTGTTATTCAGATTGGAAGCGTTGTCGGTGATGACCCTTTCTGGCAATCCGTATCGACAAATAATCTCATTCTTTAAGAACTTACATACTGTAGTCCTTGTGATGTTGGCGTAAGACACTGCCTCTACCCATTTAGTGAAATAGTCTATGGCGACCAAAATGAAACGGTGTCCATTGGAAGCTTTCGGATGAATCTGCCCAATGACGTCCATGCCCCACGCCGCAAAAGGCCATGGAGAATTCATGGTGTGTAAAGGTGATGGGGGTACGTGAATCTTGTCAGCGTAAATTTGGCATTTATGGCATTTCTTGGCGTAATCGATACAATCTCCCTCCATGGTCAACCAAAAATAGCCATATCTCATAATTTTCCGGGCTATAGATAGCCCGTTGGCGTGCGTTCCACGGAGCCCATCATGTACTTCGGCTAAAATCTCCTTCGCCTCCCTAGCATCCACACATCTCAACAATGTCTGATCATGACTTCTCTTATATAGGATCTCCCCATCTAGGACATATCTTGTTGCCATTTTTCTGAGTGTTTTTCTGTCATTGTCATTTGCCCCTTCCGGATACTTTCGGAGCTTGACATATTGCAAGATGTCATAGTACCATGGGTTTCCATCAATCTCTTCCTGTACATTACAACAATGAGCAGGCCTTTCAAACGTTTGCATCTTAATGGGCTTCATTTCTGCCCCAGTGTTTGTTTTAAACATGGATGCCAGGGTTGCCAAGGCGTCTGCCATCTGATTTTCTTCTCGGGGAAGGTAATTGAAGCTGACCCTTTCGAGCTTCTTGGTGAGTTCTTGAATCAATTCATAATATTTGACCAACTTCGGGTCCCTGGTTTCCCATTCCCCACGCAATTGGTAAATTACTAAGGATGAATCTCTGAATACTCGAAGTTCCTTAACCTTTCTCTCAATAGCTGAGTTCAGTCCCATAACGCAAGCTTCGTATTTAACTATATTGTTGGTGCAGAAGAATTCCAATCTGCTGGTGAAAGGATAATAGACGTCCTCAGGAGAAATTAGCACGGCTTCTATCCCATGTCCGATGGCGTTAGAGGCTCCATCGAAGTAAAGTTTCCATGATTTATCATCTGAAACCTCTTCCTCGGTTGTAATGCACATCAAGTCTTCGTCTGGGAAATTAAAGTTCAATGCCTCATAGTCGTCCGAAGCGCGACTAGCTAGGAAATCTGCTACGGCACTCCCCTTTACGGCTTTCTGGCTTACGTATATAATATCGAATTCGGATAAGAGTATCTGCCATCGGTCCATCCTTCCCGTTAGTGCTGGCGCTTCCATTAAGAACTTCAATGGGTCTAGCTTGGATATCAACCAAGTAGTATGGTACAACATATACTACCTAAGCCGTTTGGTAGCCCAAACTAGAGCACAACACAGCTTCTGAACTGGCGGGTACCGCGTTTCGCAATCATTGAATTTCCTGCTTAGGTAATAGATGGCTTGCTCCCTTTTCTTTGACTCATCGTGTTGCCCAAATACGCATCCCATTGAATTCTCAAAGACTGTCAGGTAGAGAATTAATGGCCGATCTAGTACTGGTGCGACTAAAATCGAAGCATTTGTCAGGTATTTTTTGATCTTTTCTAGGGCTCTTTGACATTCCTCATCCCACACACCAAGATTATTCTTTCTAAGAAGTCTGAAGACGGGTCACATCGGTCGGTTAATTGGGAAATGAAACGAGAGATATAATTCAACCTCCCCAGGAAACCGCGAACTTCCTTCTGAGTGTGGGGTGGTGAGAGATCCTGAATGGCCTTCACTTTATCCAGATCGATCTCAATCCCTCTTCTGCTTACCACGAACCCTAGGAGTTTTCCAGAGGTAACGGCGAAGGTACATTTGGCAGGATTGAGCCTCAGCTGGTACTTCCGTAGCCTTTGGAATAGTTTTCTCAAGTTCTGTAGGTGCTCCTCATCTGTTCGGGATTTGGCAATCATGTCGTCCACGTATACTTCTATTTCTTTGTGCATCATGTCATGGAAAAGAGTCACCATTGCTCTTTGGTATGTTGCCCCTGCGTTCTTTAGCCCAAACGGCATCACCCGATAACAAAAAGTGCCCCACATGGTTATGAACGTAGTTTTCTCCATGTCGTTAGAGTCCATCTTTATCTGGTTGTACCCTGAGAAGCCGTCCATGAATGAAAACCATGAGTGTCTTGCAGTGTTGTCAACCAGCGTGTCAATATGTGATAAGGGGAAGTTGTCTTTAGGGCTGGCTCGGTTTAGATCCCTATAATCTACACACATACGAACTTTCCCGTCCTTCTTTGGTACTGGTACAATGTTTGCAACCCATTCGGGGTATTTGGCTACCTCCAAGAAACCAGCATCAAACTGTTTTTTTACTTCTTCTCGGATTTTTAATAACATATCTGGTCTCATTCTCTGAAGTTTTTGCTGTATTGGTTTGCACTCCGATTTTGTTGGCAATTTGTGCACCACTATGTCGGTATTCAACCCTGGCATATCTTGATAAGTCCAGGCGAAAACATCCTTGAATTCCTGAAGTAGGGTTATCAGTTCGTGCTTGGTTTTTGAGGAAAACGCCGTCCCTACTTTTACTTCTTTTCTCTCTTCTTTAGTCCCCAAGTTTACAACTTCTGTTTCTTCTTGGTGGGGCATGATCTGCCTTTCTTCGTTGGCCACCATTCTCTTCAAATCTTCCGGGACCTCACCTTCTATCTCATCATCTTCTTCCTCAATTCCCTCCGAGACCTCAGGGCATTCAAAATTCACTCCAAGATTGGATCCGGTATCATTCATATAGTCAATCATGAGCGACCTGCATTGAATGAGAATGAATTGTATTGGGAAGAAGACGACTTTATATGAAGGGAATGAACATGAAGAATGCATGAATGAAATAAATAAAATTTTGGTCATTCAGGAAAGTGGAGATATTTTCATTTCAACAAAAAGTTAACATATGTGCCCTATACAAGAGATCCCCATTGTTTATGGGCAAAAACAAAAGGTTGATTCGGAGCATTACTCTGGCCTATTCCTAAAAACCACGGGTAGATCAATGCAGCTCCAGTTATCAAGTGTTTCCTCGGGACGGCAGGGGCGGATGCTGGTCAACATTTTACTGCCTTGGTCCTTTCCAGCTATCATGTTGATGTACATCCCTTCAAGTGATTCATTGAATATTTCCTCCTGGTTGAGTACGTCATTTTCCTTGATTGCCTTTTCAACTTCTTGACCTGGCCGGTAGAATCCTCCGGAGACAAAAGTGGTTTTCAAACTAGGAAAAGGCATTGGTCTCCACGGAATGTCTTCTCCTTTAAATCTGGCTTTTCTTTGCTCTTCTTTTCTCTTGTATTCTTCTTTTCTTTGTTGGACACTTGGTTTGTAACCCAGCCCAAAACGATCTTTCTTGGTTATCATACTTTTGGCTCTTAGGTTTCCTTGTGATTTCTTCCCCAACCCCTTTCCTACTTTGGCTCCTCGGCCTAAAGTTTCTGCGACGGTCATCTTGGTACAATTAGATAACCTGGGATAGGGGATCCGACTTCCTTCCGAAACGAATGTGGCATTCACTAGTTATAATGCTCGGAACGAGCATTCTGCACCATTTTCGTCATTTTGAATATAGGGGGCGTCCGATGTCACTGAAGCAACAATCTCCTGCTCAGCCTCTACTGTGACCAATTTGCCTTCGACTACAAATTTTAATTTCTGATGCAATGATGAGGGGACAACTCCTGCGGAGTGGATCCATGGCCTTCCCAATAAGCAGCTGTAAGATGGTTTTATGTCTATTACCACAAAATCGATCACATACTCAGTCGGTCCGATCAATAGAGGCACCTCAATTTTTCCCATTGTTCCTCTTTGCGTACCGTCAAAGGCTCTTACTGAATTGTGGCAGGGCTTTAGGTGAGAACCATCTATTAGTAGTTTCTGCAGGGTCACCATAGGCAGGACGTTCAATGCTAACCCGTTGTCAATCGATCGCCCGTACTACATACCCTTTGCAGTGAGTTGTGATGTTAAGGGCTTTGGTGGACCCCATTCCTCCCTCGGGGATCTCATCATCACTGAATGTTATATGATTATAGGCAGTGATGTGCCCCACTATCCTGTCCAGATTTGTCACAGAAATATCCTGGGGCACAAAATTTTGATTTAGTACTTTTAATAGTGTCTCCCGGTGCTTTTCTGAACTCAAGAGTAATTCCAGTACTGTGATCCTAGCCGATTGCTTTCGTAGTTGTTCCACTACGTTGTACTCGCTATGTCTCAAGAACTTCAGAAATTCTTTGGCCTGGGCCTCATTTACCGGCTCATTCATCTTTGGGGGAGGTTCTTCTCCAAATATCTGCGTGGGGCTAACTGTTGTATTCTTTCCCTTATCTGCTTCAGCTGCTCTCAAAGCCTCAGAGGAATAACATCTGCCGCTCATTGTGAAATGGCCCGCCTCACCAACATTTACATCGCTCTGGCTTTGTTGGTCTTTTAGCGTAGGCTCTTTTACCTGACCATGTTCTGGCTTTTCTGGCGTGGTCACATTTATAGCATAATTCCAGGGGGTTTGCAACATATCCTTGAATGGGAACGGGGATGGTGCTGAAATGATGATCTTGGGACTTATCTTGTTGGTTTCTCCTTGGGAGGCACCTGCATTCCCTGGCCTGTAAGAGATGATAAAAGGTCTATCCTTCCCGTATTTAGATTTGGGGCTATCCGTCATATGTACATACGACCCCTTATTTCCCATGGGCTCTTCGAAGAATTCTATTTGCTTTTCATTCATCAATTGTTGTACCAATCTCTTGAACTCATCGCACTCTTGGATGCCATGCCCTTCATTCTGGTGGAATTCGCAATACACTCCACATCCCTTCTGCCTTATTATCATGCCTTTGTCGATCACACGGGCCATGCATAACTGTTGAAATACCTACCGTAAAGGAGATTTGATTTCTGACACATCATCCTTAATCTTCCTGGTAAAGTATTCTTCAATAACATTTACTCTCAGAAAATTTTCATCCGAACCCGACTCGAATTTTTTTCTTTCAAAATCCAACTCGAAAATTGAAAGTTCAAAAAAGTCCGACCCTACCAGATTGGGTCGTGTAAGAACCTACGGAATTCAAATTTTTTTGTCATCCCTAACTTATATGCAAGTAATTAGCAAAAATTATAAGTTTGGTAATTTACATGAAACAAATTAATGGAAATTAGTAGTTCAAGTTTACAAATTTATTAGTAATTTTTCGCACCCTTTAATAAGACACACAGGGTTTACCTAAACAAACATTATGGGCACTTGATTTTCTTGCAGCTGCTTGGACAGGATGTGGTGTTATATTATACATGTAAAATAAAATAAAATAAAATGTAAGAAAATACCTTCTTGGTGAGTTTTATTAGTTTGTGGTATACCAGGTTATGTATGTTGGATCAGATATGAGTTTAATGAGTGATGTCACATGAACATAATCATATCTTTTACTAGGATAATTGCAACTTGATCAAAACCTAAACTAAATGGCAACAAATAAACCTTTTACATTAATAGAATAGAAGAGAGTTGGAGTTGTAATTCTACTATTTACACATCACAATTCACAACTATTGGGAAATTCATTGACTGTAATTTACAGAGTCACATATTACCATTGAAAGAGATGAAAAGAAAAAACAATTAGTTTCATGCCCAATTAGTTTCATATTTGAGAAGACATATTACCATTGAACGAGATGGAAAAAAAACAATTATTTTAAATTGAACACATCTTTTGTGGTGCTCTACTTATGTCTCATTATTAAAAAAATAGGTTTAGGCTTTAAAATTAGTTTTTAAAGTATTGGGTGTATGGTGTATTTTTAGGGTGTATGGTTTAGGGTTTAGAATTTAAAATTTAGGATTAGGGCACAAAAAGGGGCAGAGGATTTTTTTCCGAGTTTCTTGTGCCATTTTTTGTTAGAGGAGTGCAAAAATTGACTCGACTCGAAAAAAATAAATTATTCGATTTAACACGAAAAAACTTTAGTCTTCTTGACTCGAAATTTTTTTAAAATAAGAATTGAGTTTTTTTTTTGCTCAACTAATAAGATTTTATTAAGAAAATCATAAAAGCCTACCGACATTGTGTATGTCATTAACAATCTCACTTGTTCTAAATGGAGGAAATGAGTACACACAAACAACAAGCCATAAAATATGCAAAATTCACGACATAAACAAGAGTAAAATACTCCTCGATGCAATACAACGATCACATACAACTAAATTCAAAGAAAAACAAATAAAAACAGCAACATCAGCTTACTCGAGTCTGCTTCCTGGGGACGATCCAGTGCCAGCTAAACCAGTCGAACCCCTCCCCACCGATCTACCACAAGACTAAACCCGTCCTTTACGAGACAAACTGCCAAGGAACGATGCAGTGTATTGTTGAACCAATTTAGCTCCTATCAACACTACCCAAAACAACACCTTACAGAGTTGCTCTCGAAACAATGCTGAGTTATAGAACGGAAACTCTAATAACTTGAATAACTTAAAACTTTTAATAATTAGTAGATCGGTTTTTAAGTTCGAGTAGAGTATTTCAATTTTGCTTGATATAAAATAAGGTTTGAGTTATAAAACGGAAGTTTTAGCTCGAAACGTTTATTAATTAGTGGATCTGTTTTTAAGTTCGAACAGAATATCTCAATTCTACCTAATATAACTTTTATTAATTAGTGGATCAACTTTCAAGTTCAGAATTTTTTTACACGACTTGTGTATCAAAATATAACCGAAAATATATATTTATTGTATATAGTTATAGAAAGCCGTTTAAATTGAAACTAATTAATAACATAACATTATAAAATGTTTACAATTAAATTTGAAGAGAAAATTGAACAACTTGAGTCGACTTGACTCAAATCGAATTTTATAAGCTCCACTCAAAAAAACTCAAATAAAATTTGAGTTATAAAGCAAGACTCGTCAACTTGACTAATTTAATTTTTTTTACTCGACTTGATCGAATGTTCGCCCCTAATTTTTGTGATGATTTATTGTACAAATCATTTAGAATGTTTAGCCTTCTTTAGTAAATGATGGAAGGGGTGAGAGTAATGCATAATACAATTGTACGACCTTTCTATATCGATAGGATCAATCAACCATGTAACAAAATACCACAGTAATTCAAAACAAAATAAAGGATTTGGACAACACCACCAACACAGCCTTATTATAATAGTTTACTGTTAAGCCTGGTTTTTTTTCTCGGTATTATGATTTTATTAACGAAAAAATGTAGGGTTTAAGGTTTTAGTTTAGGGTTTAAAATTTAGGGGTTTAGATTGTAAGATTTAAAATTTAAGGTTAGTGTTTAGATTTGAGGGTTTGGGTTTAAGGTTTAGGGTTTAGTTTTGTAGAGTTAGGGTTAGGAATTTAGGATTTGGGTTTTATAGTGAAAATATGCAGACTTGTGTAAAATTATTTTTGCACAGCCTGTATACCAAAATTTTAGACCTGGGTTAGGGTTTAAATAAGGTTAAAACATATAATATTAGACGTGCGTTGTGTGCTTCATTAAAATCATCTCGGATCTTAGCATTGCAGCAATTCAAAGTATAAAATTTGTGTTCAGAATATCTCTAAGTATATTTCTTTGAATTTTAATATACTCCATATTTATTAAAAAGATATAGTTTCTTATTCTCAAAAGTAGTGAACATGAGAAAAAAGTTTGAATGAGTGTGATCTTACTTCTTTGTTGAATTATTAACAATGAAATACAGCCAGTGGCGAAGAAAAGATTTTCGTACAGAGTAAATTTGAGGTACGAGGATTCTCATATCACTACAATATAAATATTGTTGACCTCATACACAAACAAATCAAATGCGGTTAATTTTAATATTTTCATAGAAAATTTTATACTAATTCCTTTAAAACCCCATTTAACTCTTTAAAATCTCATACTATCATAATAAATCAAGTGGGGTCAATTGATCCCTAAATAGAACATGACTGAAAAATTAAAGCAAATAAATTTCTGAATGTAAAATCAACGGAAGGCGTCAATTTAAGCAAACAATTATTAGATATACTTTTCATCATTTATTTTAAAAGCATAAAGCTTCATTAAGGCAACAGAGATAATGCATGATACTAAGAGGTAACTTGAAGCACTATCTGGATATAGGCTTCATAGCATTACATATTTATTTAGTATTTTACATATCAGATTATAAACTTCCTTTGTGGTCTCAAATTGAGATGGGATCGATCAACAAGGCATTGATGCTGGCTTTTACTGAATCACAAACAACCGTATAACCATCTTCGTCCTTGTAAAACAGATCAAGAACCCTTGTAAGGTTGAGAATCCGATCGAGAGCTGACCTCAGTACCGCCGTCGGTTTCAGGAACCCTTCATTCATATCCTTCCATGCATCCTTTATTTGCTTGTATAACTCATCGTATGCCGTTTGCGGCGATGCTCCGTATTGTTTCATGTAGCACTCGACAGCGGAAGGAGGATGTCCTCTCACTCGCTCAAACTACAAAAAGAAAACGAATCAAATTGAAAATCAACCCGAACACCACAGTTTGTATCGGTTTTCAAAATTTTCGATTCGAATATAAATGTACCTGGTGGGTGACCACATCATCCATCAGCCTACAAATAATTGTTGAAGCTCGAAGAATCTTGGGGTCATTAAATGCCCAAAGGAAAGTCTCTTTTGTTATGTTATCTCCCAAGCCAACATACGATACGACTGTGAGCAGCTGGTAAGTAGAAGTAACTAATGCAACAGACATATACTCCTCCAATGTCGGAATGTAATCTTCATGGAGCCATTTGAACTCAGCATAGTAGGCTTGGCATTGTAATTTCATCTATGAACAAACAGGCAAACGAATATTTAACAAAAACCAACCATTATTATCGACTAAGATTGCGAAATAAGTATATCTTATATACCGCTTTCTATTGCGTACTGGATACGATACGATTTTCCTTGTTCAGACATCAAAACTTCCATTTCTTTATAAACATTAAAGACTGCAGTATAGCACAGTTTCATGTAGTCCGGAAGATGGTCTATGCAGTTGATATCCCACCTACAATATATGTCAACAGTTCAAGTGGTTAATTCTCTATAATTCGATAAAGAATTTTACTTCTAAAGGTTAATATATGCTTTAAATCACCTGGTGATTGCTTTTGTAAAGATTTCAAGTTCTTCATTTGTGCCATACGCATCATAAATATCATCCAAAAGTGATGCGAGGCATAGTACTTTGGTCATAAAAGTTCTAGCAATAGAGTAATGGGGTTCAAAGTATACTCCCACTATCCACAAATAACATTCCACCATTCTGTCTCGTGCAAAGTGAAAATTGATTGCAAAATCTAAACTTTTCCACCACCTGAAATAAAGGGGGAAAAGGAAATTATAAGTAGACTTGTTTATAGGTCAAGCCCTGAATACGGTTCTTGTTCGACTCGACTCATGAAAACTGAATGAACATTGTAGATTACCTTCTTATATCGTTTATCTCCTTCTTGTGCAAAAGTTGTACTATTTTGAAATCCATCTTTGCGAATTTCACTAAGTTTTGGTATTGGGCACCATATCCTTCATATATGGGAATGTAAGTCCTAGCAACCAACTTCGGCAAGCTCTTTCGAAGGGATCGGTTTAGAGCATTAGCAATCTGTGTGGAGAAAGGATTGTCTACCTTTGTTGCTGCCAACTTTAGATGAAATTTAGTGAAAGAAAGAGCTTCTTCTAATGTACTCTCTCCATGCAGTTGACAGTTCGCAGCTTCGTACAATTCGAGCATGCCTTTAACATCACTGGTTAAGGATTCTTTGAACTTTCCATTCTTATCTTTGAACTTGTTGAATGTATCTACTCGATCCGAAAACAAATTTAAAAAAGTGGGCTACAGTAGGCCTAGAGTTTGAATCCCAAAGATTAATATTTTAACGACTCATCCATCGGATTTATACATATAATGAACATCAAGGCATACCGCAATGAACATCGAAGCCATGTTCTCTTGCAGACGAAATCGAACCGCAGTGGTATAGAGGTCATCGTCGACCTGAACATGATTGCAGTGATAATGGTATATAATTTGCAAGGCATCATCTATCTCTTTCTCGAAATGGTAGACCACGCCTAGGCGCTGGACTGCATCGATTTCGTGCACTTTCTGGAATGGCTTGTCCATATTTGTCACCAACATTCTCCTCACTTCTTCCTTCAATTCTTCGTACTCACGAGCATCCATATCCTGTTCAAGTTCGAATAGCTTTCGATTCAGTCTAAAAAACACATTATCGATTGCATGAACTAATTCGAAACGTATGCATACACGATCTTACACGAATAAACACAAGTTTTTCGCACATAACGTACCGTCTCGGCAAGAGAAGAGTGGAAAACATCCCCCAAGTCCGGACCGAAATCTGCCAGACGCCGATTTTCCTTGGACATGTTGTTATCTTGAACTGGAACAAGATTTGCAGAAATTTGAGTGGACATTTTCTTTGGTGTGTTAAAACTTTAAAGCTCTGTGTGTATTGTGTGTGATCCAAACGCTCTTCTGGGTTGCAAGTATTTATAGGCACCAACATTGGTTTTTTTATTATTTATCACCAGACCAATTGATGTTAGATTCAAAGAATGAATTTCATGATAAGTTTTTTAAATGAAAGATATTATATAAGTTTAATTAAACATTTGAAATAAAATTTCAAATAAATTATTTTTATATATTTTTTATTTTTTAATCTTTATTTTCAAATAATTAAATTAAATACCAACCATAGTTAATCTTTAAATTAAAGAACCCTAATTTCTTTTCTCTTCCATCGAAGATTATGGTTCCCCACGATTGGGATGATTTTAAGCCATCCATTGTCTCCACCTTCAAGCTCACACCTGAACAACTGGATCTCCTAAAAGCCAAAGCAGGTGCAAAGAGTGGTACGAAATATACTAGTTTCAACATATTGATCGCACATGTATGTCGTAGCGTAAGTAAAGCAAGGAGGAGAAAAAGATTTAGGGTTTTTTAGTTTAAGGATTGACTATGGTTGATATTTGATTCAATTATTTAAAAATAAAGATTAAAAAATAGAATATATATGAAAAATAATTTAATTGAAATTTTATTTTAAATAAGTATTAATTTTATGTTGAGTCCTTAATATTTTTAATCTTTATTAATTAATTTAATAAAAAAGAAAAGATTTGTTATTATAATTTAATTTCTTATTAGTATAAATTAACTTTTTTTAATTCACGGGAAATACAAAATGTTTTAGAAATTTAAAATGAAATTTTATGGGTATCACTGAACTTTTTTTGAGTTTTCAACTACTAGTATTTAAACTTTTTAAAACATATTTTTTTTAAAAAATAATAAAAAAATTTATAAAAAAATAACAAGCTGCTCACGAAATTGTCGAGTCGAATTGAGTCATTTAAGGCAAACGACTTTTACACATCAAAGTGCGTGTATTTTCAATGCAATAACGAGTCAAACTATTACAAGGGCAAACGATAATAAGTAATATCTTCGACGAATAAACTTTGATGCCCTTGTAATCTTTCTTGCATTGAAAATCGTTTGCCTGAAATGATCCAATTCTTCTTGCTAAGATCAATCTACAATTAAAATCGGCGATCAATCTACATAAAGTATATTAAGAGAAAAGAAAAAAGAAAAAAAAAAGAGTCGACAGTCGGCGATCAATCTATAATTAATATCGTCGATAATGATGAAATAAATAATAGATACAAAAATAAAGTAATAAATACATGAAACACGTTTTATAACCAATATATTGTATTCAAAATTTTAACATGTTTATTTTTTTTACATTTATATTTGTTTTTTTAGAATTTCAGTTTAATCGTAAAGTAATATTTTAGTTCGATTTTTAAATTTGAATAAATTTGAACACATTGGAAATTTCTTAGTTCCTGCGGATCGACCGTACTTCTCTTTACTACAGTCCTATTTACTTTATTTTGAGAATTAGGCATAATTTATTTGACAATTATGACGCTTGTCAAATTGGCGTTGTTGCCGAGGACTTCAGCAAATTACTAATATTGTTTTATTTTGATCTATGACCAGGTCACTTCCGAGAAAATTAGTAGATTATGAACCCGAGATGAAAGCTCTTGCCCAGAGATTACGCAGAGAGACCCTTAGGCGCAGAAGATTAAATTGAAACTTCCAGTTAAAGCCAGATCTCAACTTTGGGGAACTTTCTTACACCGAAGAATTATTTACGCTTGACGATGTAAACACTAAATTTTGTCCGAGTTTAAATTAAAAATGCTCGAAATAAGATCAATCTACATCATCCTTTTGATACCCAAAACCTTATATCCTAAGCTTAAAATTAAATGGTCCATTATATATAATTTTACAAAATAAAAAAATACAAAAAATAAAATAAAAATCCAAACTCCTTCCTCATTAAGGCTTTACTCCCATTGGTTGGATGAATGTTTGAATCCTATTGGATGAACAACTACTTAGTGAGTAAGGTCTTGAATCTTAGTGGTTTGATTTTATAGGATAAAAAATATAATACAATATATATATTATTTCTACCCAAAAGCAAAAGACTCACGGCCATTATCCATTTTTTCCCCGAAGCCACTCACTTACCGCAGCAACCCCCCAGTTCACTTTCCCAATACTTTTTTCATTTTCATTTCCACCTTAATTTCCCATCTTCCACCCACTCGGCCATTTCATTTTTCCAAACAAAGAACCACTTTTTTTCATTCCATTTCCAATCTTCCCTTCACGCCCCCACACTGCCATTTTTTTCTCTTCAGCTAGCCACCGTTTCCAGTTTCACTCAGCCACCAAATCATTTCCCCATTCGAACCACTAACCCTTAAATTAAACTTTTCAACCCCACCAACAACGATTTGTAGATTGATCGGTTGAGCATATATTTAGGGTTTCGTATTTTCTTCCCTTGTTTACTTATGTGTAATCATTCTTATGATTAATGAAAATATGAGATTTCTTGATGATCCTCTTTATTTTTTAAAGTTCCTTTCGTATATGTTCTTGTTTAATTTACTTGTTTGTCATGTGTTTTATTTTACGTGTTTTTGTCTAATTTATTTGTTGGTGATATGTGTTTGTTGGATGTGGTTTATTTTAGTGTTTGCTTGTAGGTGTTCTTAGGATAGTTTAGTCTTTTAGAATTTATCTTAGTTAATTTGAAACATGCCCTTGGCTTATTGGGGTATGTCTCATTGGGGCATAATGTCTAAATTAGTTAAATTAAATTTAGGATTAGTTTATAGTTTAAAATTTAATTTGATTAATTTAAACTATGCGCTCGTTTAATTGGGGCATAGGCTTTAAATTAACTTTAGGTTAAGTTTAGAGCCTTAGTTAGACTATAGGTTCAAATCAATTTAATCCATTTAAATTCGCCCTTGGCTCATTGGGGTAAATGTTAAATGTGTTAAGTTGGTTGAACAATTCTTAATCATTTTTAGGGGTAAAATTGGAATTTCACATAGATCACCTAATTTAAAATCATGACTAATTAATTCGATTAATTTTAGATAGTTTCCTTGGCTCATTGGGATTCTAGTTTAAAATTAATCAAATTGATTATTATGGTTCAAGATATCCAATAAAATGATAGGCTTTTAGTTTTTAGGATTAAATTAATTTAGGGCTAATATTAGATTAACCTAGTTAATAATTAGATCACTAATTGAATTTTCATAATTTGGGCCTTTTTAGGTTAAGACTTTAGTGGGCCTAGGTTTTATTTCAAGTTTTTCTATGCCATGCATTTTTAATTGTCATTTATTAAACCTCTAATTTTTTAATTGGACATTGCATGTAATTAACCAATTTAAATTATAAAATGGAGATATTTATTAATCTGGTATTTGTGTCGTAACAGTCTTCGCTCACTGGATGTTGACCAAATAATCGAATTAATTCTTATCGTCTAAAGGTAAATTTAAAACGAACTAAGATTTTGATAAGTCATTTCATCATCCTTAACTGCTTGCATCATGCATAAAGGTGATGAACGGAGTTCGAACCATAAATTAACACGGTAGTCAGGTTTATTCGATGTCGGTTTAATCTATGGTCCGAGGTTTCGTCACCCTTATTAATTAAATGTTTAATTAATTCGAATCCATCAATTTGACCAAGCCCGAATAACTAAAGTCTAAATTCAGTTACGAACAATTTAATTAAATTCAATTTAAATTTTAGTAATTTCCATCAAATTAAAAGCAACATATATTTTGGTACCGATTTCCGGGCGTGATGGGGGTGCTAATCCTTCCCCACGCGTAACCAACTCTCGAACCCTTTTTCGAGCAAATCTCTAGTTTTATGGTGCCCGACCTACCTTAGTGGCCGGTGGCGACTCCATATTTTTTCATTTTCCAAAACACGATTTTTTAAAGCATTTCCCATTTTCTAATATTTTTCCCGAAAACAAAAGGAATCCTATTACTCTTTTTTTAGCGATCTCCTTCGAAACCCTTAAATTTTTAGGTTGCTACAGCTGGCGACTCCGCTGGGGACAAAATTTTGTTTTTACAAAACAAAAAGGAGAGTTAAGCCAAGAAAATCATGTTGCTTTTAATGATGGAAATTTAAATTGACTTTAATTAATTTGTTCGTTCTTGAAGATATGACTTTAATTACACGGGCTTCAATAATTGGTGGTTTTGAATTAATTGTTCATTTAATTTCTAAGGAATCACCGACATGTGTTGCATCATGATCATCAAGCTCTATACCCGAGCTTTTTCCCTTGAGTGGGAGTGAAATGCCACATACCCAAGTGAGTAGCCCTCCACGGGTCGGTAATTCACTTCCGGAGTCCACGCCTTTTGACAAGTGAGCAGCCCTCCACGTCACTAGGCCGTGCATTCCCTCGAACCGAATCCAATTCGCAAGCCTGTAATGGGCTAGAATTGGGGCTCTTGTTGTCTTAGTAGGGTGCAAGATAGGTTCGGGTACCCTTTTTAGAACCAAACCCATGTGTGAGAACCTAGGAGCCCACCCCGGTTAGAGCCATGCAGATAACCATAGTATTTTAGAATTCATGTGGATAGGGGTTTCTTTTTCGTATCTTTTTGCTTGTTGCTCCTTAATTTGTGTTTTTATCTTGCATTTTCGAATTCGTTTATTTTGTTACTAACGTATTTCATTTGTTTTTTATTCTTTCCCAATTTATTCTTTGTTTTGCATATTTTTATCATATCATGAGGAAAACACTGATTCAAAAATAGTCTGAACTTAAAGACTTGATCGATGGGAGACTTAGTTCGTAGCACTGATGAAAAGAACTCCGAGGTATAAGTATGGTCCGAAGGCAAGCAGCTTCATGACGGAGACAGTATTTCTACCGGATACAGATCAATGATATCAGCTGAAATCTTCATGAGTACCGAATACTATGATGTGTCAGGGTTGAAATCAGTGTGGCACAGTTGGGACTATGAAGCTAGAGGCATTTTCAAAAGCAAGTACGACGACATAACATACTTGTTAGATGTCCCAGTCGATCAGTCACTCTTCCAAGCCTTGGTGAGATATTGGAACCCGATTTACAGTGGCTTTACAATTGGATGGAGAAACTTCAGTTTGTTGCTTATACTATTTGGAGGCAAGAGCAAGATTTGGCACGCTTCATGACCTCCGATGTAAGAAATTGCCCGCAAGGTGCAGTTTCTAGCAGAGGATGCTACCGAGTTTTAAGAATGCGTAGATGAAGAATCCGATGAAGGAGAAATGATTGTTTGGATCTTGAGAGAGATTGTCAACTTAGGTGCTAGCCTAGAACCATATGCGTAGCGGTGTTCTTTGAATTGATGTAATGGAACAACGTTTCCATCGATGGCAGTCGTTTAATGATGATATTTACCGAAAT
Organism: Hibiscus mutabilis; assembly: GCA_019671005.1. Classification (NCBI taxonomy): domain Eukaryota; kingdom Viridiplantae; phylum Streptophyta; class Magnoliopsida; order Malvales; family Malvaceae; genus Hibiscus; species Hibiscus mutabilis. The sequence goes on along the minus strand of CM033750.1, from coordinate 41,553,560 downwards.
CAGTGTATTTCTTTGCATTCATCCATATTTACATTATGTCACATTTATTTGCAAAAATTGCTAAGTTGAAATTGATTAATAATTTTTATGAAAGAATTTTGGTTCTTCGTGGTTGCATTTCATTCATGGCCTTTAAGTGTTTGCTTAATCACTTATGTTGCATTGCATGCATTAATTCAAAACAATAAAATTTAATTGTTGGGGATCCCGTGCCAGTAATTGAAGATCCTACACCGAAAAATGAATGGAAGACAGTTTTGATGTGATGGAAGCCAGCGGGAGAGAAGCATTCGCTTCTGGAAAATGAATGACTTCGAGCCAGTATAGCTCTAGACCTATGAACGATCTAGAAGCTAAGATGGATAAGCTCGAGCAGCTTCAAGAACTCTTGATTGGGAATCAAGAAGTGATGATGACCTATATAAAGAAGAACCAAGAAGAAGCTATAGGGAAGACCAATGGATTAATAGGTATGATGGCTACCTTGACTAAAGAAAAGGGCTTGGCTGAACCCTTGCTCGTGCCAAGGGAGGTTGAAAAGTCAAGTAAGGATTGGAATTCTGAATTTATAGCGGAAAAGACTTTATCTGATGAAGACAAAGCCATTATCAATCAATATGAGATAGCCTGCAACGCTTCTGAGTGTCCCACCGAGTTGATAAGAAATAAGATTAAAGACTCTTTCCTGAAAGCATTGTCCCCTCCAACGGATAAGGAACCAGCTTCCAAGCGGCTCAAGAAAAGGGATCACGAGGACAACATGAGAACTTATGAGGCCCCGAAGAACCTCACAGCGTTGTATGCGAAATTCACCCCGCTACCAATTTCATACACAGAGTTGTATGCGCAATTATACAGAGCAGATTTGGTTCGGCATTATCATGTAGTTCCCTTTAAACCCCCTTACCCTTCTTGGTATGACGCTAGCACGCATTGCAAGTATCATGCCGATATTCCAAGGCATTCGATTGAAGAATGCCAAGTATTCAAGAAATTTGTCTAGAACATGATAAAGGCTGGGGTATTGCAGTTGGGTGAGCCGAACATAACCCCTAATCCACTTCCAGGCCACGGAGGTCGAGGCGTGAATGCTCTGGAAGAAATAGGTGGAAAGAAGGTGAAAACGAACGTGTCAGAAATTAGGTCCCCTATAAGCTGGATTTTCAAGCAGCTCTCCATGGCAGGTTTGATCAAGCATAGTATGAAGAATACGCGAGAGGGACATGGGGTATTCTGTGAGTACCATCAGGAAGAAGGACACGTAATCCAGTGTTGTCCAGAATTCAAACATTTGGTTCAAGGAATGATGGACAACAAAGAAATAGAGTTCTTTGAGAAGCTTGAGGGGTCAAGCTAATCGACCAGTGCTGCGATGATTGAGGATTTCTAGTGCATCTTATCCATGTTTTTTAGGTGTCATCTTTTTGGATGTGTCTTGCATGTTTTTCTTTTGAATTTATCTGTGCAATCAAACTTGTTACTCTTTGCCCGAAGGTAGCAGAGAGTCTTGGTAAGGGCATATGTCATGTTTGCCTTTTTTCATTTCAATGAAATGATGCATCTTTTAAGTTAAATATTTATGTATATTCTTTCTCACTCTCGTAGAGTCTCGGATATCATTTGCATGATGCGACATTGATTCTAAGGATCAATTGGATGTTGTGATCATGATGAAGTATGATTTCCTGGTCAGCCCGCTCTGGTCGGTAAAGCGCGAGACGTAAGATTACTACTCATTTGATAATGTTCGATGATAGAAAAAATCTCCTAAAAAGGCCAATAAAGTTGCTAGAATGTGAAAAATATTTAATATAAAAAAAGAAAAAGTGTGTATTTAAAAGAGATTAATTCAAAAGGGTACTCCGCTATAGCAAAAGGCTAAATAAGGATGCTTTGCTCCACTTAAATTCAAAGCCTTGGCTGTATGAGTAAATTTTCAAATCGTAACTATGCCGAGTAACTTGGGGTATTGTTGTTTGCTCCATCATTATTCTCGAGATAAAGGACTGTGATGAGTTGAATTCCTGAAGAAAAAAAAGACTTTCTAAAAGTTAAGAAATGAATGAATGAGCAAATAAGCCTCGGAGTATCCTGATGGAGCTGTGGGGGAGAACGAATCTAATAAGGAGCTCTGCTTCACCTGTTCAATACCCTAGCGTCAGAGATGACTTTGTGAAGGCACTGACACGATATTAATTGTAATTAAAAGTTATACACGTATTAATTGATATTTTGGCACTCTACATGTTAAACAAATTCAGAAACAATGAATGTATTTCGGAGAAAACAATGAGAACTAAAAGGAGTAGTTTTCGAACAGATCAAGCAAAGACCATAATCATGAGGATGAACCAAGCAATTTGGCCGGAATTTCACTACTATCGCCACAACATTCAAAGGCAAGCTGTTGAGTCGGGGGATTGAATTGAAGTTGCTATTGTATTTGATATCCGGGGCATTCTATTCTTTTTTGTTGATTTTGATTTTGTATATTAATCCAAAAAGCATCCTTTGTTGAAATTATAGTTAGCAAACTGACATATAAATAGAAGAAATAGAGAAGAAATATGATGAAAAAAGAGAAGAAATAGGAGAGAAAAAAGAAAAAAAGAAAGAGAAAGAGAAAAAAAAAGAAAGAGAAAAAAGAAAAAAAGAGAAATAAAAGAAAGAAGAAAGAGAAAAGAGAAAGAATAAGGTTTTTATGTATTGTTGTATAGAGTTTAGAATACGTGGTCACGGATACACATGATCAAATACAAGACCTGTCTGTGATTCTAAATCAGACAGTAGCAAAGCTTGGTATGCCACATGATTCAAAGACTCAAAGTGAGTGTCTGTCATATTGCCTTGATTGATTCAAAAGGATAAAGATCGAATCGTATTGAAGAAATAAAAAGTTTGAGACCTAAGGAGCATGTTTTGGCCTACCATTGAAGAAAGATCCTTCCATTGGATCAAAGGCAGAAGTTAACAGCCAAACCTGAAGACGAGATAAGTTGTTACCAAGATCTAGAAAGAAGAAAATTGTTCTTCTGCATGGTTTATGAGAAATAGTTTCAGGTCAAAGACGTACATGGTCGACCCAATACAAAACCCAGTGGTTCTGAAGAGAATAAAAGCCAGATTCAGCGTACTGCACAGTTCAACGACTCAACTTGATTGTATCTGCAAAGCGATGATTGAGTCTTACTGAAGGAATAAAGGTTGGGAGATTTTGGAGGTATGTTTATAGCCCGACATTAAGATAAAAGAAAGATCATCCCGTTGGATCAGAAGAAAATAATGGCCAAAGTCCCGAACCGAAGAAGAACATATTGGAAATTTATGGAAGGTGTTCCAAAGGCCGATGGAGTACCAGTCAAAGCTCAACCCGTCCAAGTGTACCATTGCAGTCACATTGCGAAAACTCTTAGGCTTTATGGTTAGCCGAAAGGGGATCAAGATCGACCTCGACAAAGTAAAAGCAATTCAAGATCTCCCACCACTTCAAACTCAGAAGGAGGTCCAAGGATTCTTGGAAAGGCTCAATAATATTTTTCGGTTCATATCCTAACTAACCTACAAGTGTGATCCTGAAAGAATGACCTAGAAAGATAATGAAGATTGCCAAAGGGCCTTAGAGAATATTAAGAAGTACTTGACCAATGCTCCAATCTTGGTAGACCAGTACTAGGCAGACCGTTAATTCTGTACTTAACAGTATTTGATAATTCGATGGGCTGTGTGTTTGGGCAACATGATGAGACCGATAAGAAAGAAAAGGCCATTTATTAATTAAGCAAGAAGTTCACTGAGTATGAGTCGCGGTACCCATTGATCCAAAGGATGTGTTGGGCTACTAAACGACTCAGGTAGTATGATAAGTGTTCAAAAGTACTATTTTTCTTACCCTTTTTACTCATATTATTGTTAGACTTAGGCTCATATTAGTTGCATAGTTAACCATTCATGCATTAATCCATGTTTCCTTCCATCATTGAGCTTGATTACATAACTTGGTAGTTTTTGTGGAAAAGATGCTGCTTTGGTGTGCTTTGTGTGTGTATGTGCAGGATCACTTGCCAAAGCAATGCCGAGCTAGTTGCCAGGGCAATGCATGAAGGATATGCCGAGCTAGTTGCCAGGGCAATGCATGAAGGAGACGCCGAGCCAGATGCCATGGCAATTGTCGACAAAGAGAAAATGCAATAGGGATGTCGAAATTAATGACTTTACAAGCCCAAGATGACATGGAGCAAGGCCCAAGCCCAAAGGAATTTGATTGCCATGCAGAGATTAAAGAAGAATTAAATTCCAAGAAGATAGGAGAAGTTCTAATAGGAATAAAATTATAATAAAGAATTATATTCTTTAAAGATAATTTAATTCCAACTCAAACTCCTCCTTAAAGAAGGACTTTGGCCTAGCCCTATAAATAGCAAGGAGATTTCGACTACTATATGGGAGAAAAATAGAGAAATTTCGACAAGAGAGCAAGAGGGAATTTCGACAAGACCAAGAGAGGAAGCAAAGGGGAATTTTCGACAAGCTTCATCTTTTCTTCCTTGTTCGATTGGGTTCATGCTAGGGATTGTTTATCTTGTGTTTCTTTGGAACCTAGCCATGAACTAAATTTACTTGGCTATGGTTATTGTGTTTTGTGGTTGTGAGAAACTATTGGTTTTTGTTTAGGTAATAAGAGTTTGCACTTTTCTATTTCAAGGTTTATTCATTCTTGGTTCTTATTATTGTTTGCGAGTGAATTGGGAGAGGATCTCGTGATTTCATCCATTTATCTAATATCGGGAGAGTTAGATTCAAGAAACGAATGAATATGATCTTTATTCAATCCAATGGTGGTGAAGATTAATCCGCTTAGGAATAAGTTAAGGATTTCAACGGCTAAGAGGAGCGCAAGATTGGTTGTTGTTCACCCTTGATTCACGCAGGATGTATTATCAAGGCATGCACAAGTAGCTAGAGTTTCGACTTAGGGATAAGAAGAAACCATTGAAGAACGCTCCGCCGAACCTTGAAGTTGCTGCCCGCACGCCCAAGTAGTTGCCCAGAAACCATCGATTAGTTGCCAAGGCAACCCGTTTAGTAAAGTTGCCACGGCAACCGAGTTGCCGTGCACTCTTTTTTACCAAGACGATCCAATCGGCTATCACACCTCAACTCACGATAACCTAGCCTATCTCTCTTAATTGAATTCATCTTTTCTTTTACTTATTTGCTTTCTAGATTAGTTATACTTCTATAATCTTTTATTTGTGTTTTTATTTTTACAGTGCAAGAGACTAGATTCTTGAAGTAGCACCAATCCCTGTGGAGACGATATCTTTTATACTATAACTTGCGACGTGTATACTTGCACATTTGCGTAGCACTTATCACACGCAACAAGTTTTTGGCGCCGTTGCCGGGGATTGGCAATAGCGACTTTGTTTTTACTTTCTTGCACTTTCTTTTTACTTTTCTTGTTTAAAATTCAGAGGGCTAACAAACTTTGGTTTTGCATTGGTATATGACCAGGGCGAGACCGAATTCACCAGAATATCCCTTTGATCCAGAAATCGAACGAACCTTACAAAGACTTAGACAAATGATAAGAGAAGCAATGGCATATCAAGACGACAATATGAATCAAGATGTTCGAGCAGGAGGAGAAGTGATTCTTGCACGAAACAGAACTATTCGAGACTATCTTGAAGAAGATCTTGATGGACTTAACCCAGGAGTTGTCGCACCTGAAATTGAAACCGACCACTTTGAGTTGAAACCGGTAATGTTTAATATGATCAACACAATTGGTCAATTTGGCAGCTCAGCAACTGAAGATGCACGGCAACATCTGAAATCTTTCCTCGAGATTTGCAACGCGTTCAAGATATACGGAGTCACCCCCGATGTCCTACGATTAAGATTATTCCCCTATTCACTGAGGGATAGGGCGAAAGCATGGCTGAATAGCATTCCTGCCGGATCCATAGCATCTTGGACTGATCTTTGTCGTGATTTCCTTGCTAGATTTAATCCTACAAATTTGACTGATAAGCTTCGTAACGACATTACTTCTTTTCGGCAGGCAGATGATGAATCCATGTACGAGGCTTGGGAGCGATATAGAGAACTTCTACACAAATGCCCTCTACACGGATTCCCGGTGTGGACTCAAGTAACAATGTTTTACAACGCCGTGAATACACCAACAAGGATGATGCTAGATGCCTCGGCAAACGGCATACTCCTAGATAAGTCGTCGGAAGAAGCAATGCAAATTTTAAACAGGCTGGCCAAGAATGATTATCAATTCCCATCTACTAGAAGAGGAGGAGTTAGACGCCAAGCCACAATACATGAACTAGGATCATCAGATTCAATTTCGCACAATTGGCGCTTTAACCAAGATGGTCCGAACATGCAAAAACCAAACAACACACATGAAGTCAAGGTAATGGATTCTTTTTGTGAGTTATGTGGTGATAACCATAATTCTTCTGAATGTATGCGAGAATCCGAATCCAAATTTCTATGTGGGGAATTACAATCGAGCAACAACATGATGTCCAATACATACAATCCAGCTTGGAAGAAGCACCCGAATTTTTCATGGAGTAATCCCAACAATGCTCTAAACCAGAACAATCAGAATGCACAAGCATCGAGATTCCAAGAGAATATGCCACGGCAACAATGATGCCGCAAAGAACAACCGACAACATCTAGTTCTTTGAAAAATTCTCTAAATGCTTTTATGATGAAAACTGAATCTTATATGGCTGAGAATAGTAATTTCATAAAAAGAACTGATGCTTTTATTAACAGGACCGAGATGAGATTGCAAAATCAAGAGGCGGCAATCAAATCATTGGAAAATCAAGTCGGACAGTTTGCTCAAAATCTGAACACTAGACCACAAGGAGGTTTACCTAGTGATACTGAAGTCGCAAGAGGAACTGGCAATGAGCAATGTAAGGCGATCACCACCAGAAGTGGCCAACAACTTAGAGAGGTTCAAACCCGCTTGTCAAACAAAACTCCACAAAAAGATCAAGACGAACCTAGCGGCAAAGCCTCAGATGCTGAACCAGGAATTGCCGCGGCAACCGGCAATAAGCATACCTCGGCAACCGAAGACGCCTCGGCAACTTGCGATAAGCATACCTCGGCAACCCTAGTTGATAATGCCTCGGCAACTCCAGATGTCCCGGCAATGCCGTCAATCAGGTTTCAAACCAATGAAAGGATCGAAGATATCCGACTTCCACCACCATTTCCACAAAGGTTGAAGCGACAAAAGCAAGAATACCAATTCAAGAAGTTTCTTGATATCCTAAAGCAAGTCCACATCAACTTGCCACTGGTGGAAGCAATTGAACAAATGCCCAACTATGCCAAGTTCCTTAAAGACATTGTGTCCAAAAGAACAAGGCTAGGAGAGTTTGAAATAGTTGCCGCGACAGAGGGATGCATGGCAATGTTGCACAATCGTATGCCACCTAAGTTGAAGGATCCCGGAAGTTTCACAATACCCTATTCTATTGGAAATCACTATGTCGGGAAAGCACTATGCGACCTAGGGGCTAGCATAAACTTGATGCCTAAATCGGTTTTCCAAAAACTAGGAATCGGGAAGGCAAGACCTACAACAATCATCATGCTGCGACTAGCCGAGATCCTATGTACATCCAGAGGGAAAAATCGAAGACATACTGGTAAAAGTTGATAAATTTATTTTTCCCGCTGACTTTATTGTTTTGGATTTTGAAGCAGATGAGCATGCACCCATCATTCTCGGGAGACCATTCCTAGCAACAGGGAGAACCTTGATTGACGTTGAAAAGGGAGAACTCACAATGAGGGTGAATGACCAGCAGGTCAAACTAAATGTGTTCGAAACACTAAGGCATGCCGATGATTCAGAAGAATGCCAACTACTTCATGCCACGGCAGAGTTTAACTTCGATGAGGAATTTAGTTGCCTCGGCAACTACATTGCCGATCAAGAGGAACCTGAGGAGTATGAAGAACCGGTCGATGAGGAACAACAAGAAGAGGCAAATTGGCTAGTCAATCGACCAGGTACATACTTTGAACCACTGGATTACTCAGGTAAGGAAGGTAAGCTCGAAAAACCCTCTATTGAACAACCACCAATTCTTGAGTTGAAACAATTGCCAGAGCAACTAAAATATGTATACTTAGGGACCGATAATACATTACCTGTAACTTCTAAGTTACAGCCTGAGTAGGAAAAGAAGCTGATCAAGATGTTGAAGCTACACAAAAAGGCAATAGGGTGGACAATTGCCGACTTGAACGGAATTAGCCCGGCGGTGTGCATGCATAAGATCTTGTTGGAAGATGATCACAAACCTTCAATTGAGGCCCAGATGAGACTGAATCATGCCATGAAAGGGGTTCTAATGAAAGAAATCATCAAGTGGCTTGACGCCGACATTATATACCCTATCTCCGATAGTACGTGGGTAAGCCTGGTACAATGTGTACCAAAAAAGAGAGGTATAACAGTGGTAAGCAATGAAAATAATGAACTTATCCCAACCAGGAATGTGACCGGTTGGAGGGTTTGTATGGACTATCGAAAGCTAAACAAAGCCACTAGGAAAGATCACTTCCCATTACCCTTTATTGATCAAATGCTTGACCGTCTTGCAGGTAAACCCTTTTATTGTTTTCTTGATGGTTATTCAGGTTACAATCAAATTGCCATAGCACCAGAAGATCAAGAAAAGACAACCTTCACATGCCCATACGGTACTTATGCCTTCCGAAGGATGCTGTTCGGATTGTGTAACTCCCCGGCAACCTTCCAAAGATGCATGATGGCACTCTTTTCAGACATGGTTGAAGACTTCCTTGAGATCTTCATGGATGATTTTTCGGTTTTTGGTAATGACTTCGACGACTGCCTCGACAATTTAGAGAGGGTGTTAGCAAGATGCGAAGAAACGGACTTAGTCCTCAATTGGGAGAAATGCCACTTTATGGTAGATGAAAGAATAGTGCTCGGCCACAAGATTTCATCCAAGGGAATTGAAGTAGACAAAGCCAAGGTGGACGTGATCGAGAGATTACCCCCACCAAATTTGGTTAAAGGAATTCGAAGTTTTCTCGGACATGCAGGTTTTTACAGGAGGTTCATTCATAATTTTTCTAAAATCACTAAACCCTTGTGTAATCTGCTTGAACAGGATAAAGTCTTCGATTTTGATGATTCTTGCACCCAAGCATTCGAAACCCTAAAGAAAAAGCATGCCTCGGCACCCATTGTCGTTCCACCAGATTGGACGCTACCTTTTGAGCTCATGTATGATGCAAGTGATTTCGCGGTAGGAGCAGTCCTAGGCCAACGCACAGGTAAGACCTTCCATGTGATATACTACGCTAGTAAAACTCTTAATGGTGCTCAAGTGAATTACACAACAACGGAGAAAGAGTTACTAGCTGTAGCTTTCGCATTTGATAAGTTCCGATCCTATTTAATTGGTACAAAGGTAATTGTTCATACGGACCATTCGGCAATCAAATACTTATTTGCTAAAAAGGATGCTAAACCTCGTTTGATTCGTTGGATATTACTTTTACAAGAATTTGATATTGAAATTAAGGACAGGAAAGGAACATAAAATCAAGTGGCCGATCACTTATCACATTTGGAACGCAATAGGGAGGAGGACGCGGATCTAGAGATATGTGATGCATTCCCGGATGAACAAATTTTAGTTGCCTCGGCAACCCTCGACGCCTTGGCAACCCTTGACGCCTCGGCAACACTTGACGTCTCGGCAACCCTTGACGCCTCGGCAACCCACGATGCCTCGGTAACCATGGATGCACACGCCTCGGCAACTCTCGATGCCGCAGCAGTCTTTGACGCGCACGCCTCGGCAATCTTGGGAGCAGTCACTACGGCAGCACATGCCTCGGCAATACCCTGGTACGCGGATTTAGTTAACTTCCTTGTTTGTGGTATTTTTCCTTATGGCATTACTCACCAAGGGAAGAAGCGGTTCCGCCATGATGCTAAGCATTACTTTTGGGATGAGCCTCTTTTGTTTAAACAATGTGCAGATCAGGTTATACGCCGATGTGTCCCTGAAGAAGAGCAACAGAATGTACTCCGGCAATGCCATTCTTCACCCTATGGAGGACATTTTGGAGGAACTCGTACCGCGGCCAAAGTCTTGCAATCTGGTTTGTATTGGCCAACATTGTACAAAGATGCCCAAGACTTTTACAAGCAATGTGATCGGTGCCAGAGGACGGGTAATATCTCTAGACGACATGAGATGCCACTCCAGAACATCATCGAGGTGAAACTGTTTGATGTATGGGGGATCAATTTTATGGGACCTTTCCCATCTTCATTCGGCAACCTCTACATCTTACTCGACGTCGACTATGTGTCTAAATGGGTAGAGGCAGCTGCAGTTCCCAACGACGATTCCAAGACTGTGCAACGATTCCTGCAGAAAAACATATTTACACGGTTTGGGATGTCGAGAGCAATTATCAGTGACGGAGGCAAGCATTTTGACAACAGACTAATTGCCAAGATGTTGCAACGCTTCGGCATATCACACAAGATCGCCACGGCATATCACCCACAAACCAACGGGCAAGCAGAAATTTCCAACCGGGAGTAGAATGGAATACTCGAGAAAGTTGTAAATCCCTCAAGGAAGGATTGGTCATTAAGACTAGATGACGCACTTTGGGCATATCGCACTGCATTCAAAACACCCTAAGGTATGTCCCCCTTCCGACTTGTCTATGGTAAAACATGTCATCTACCGGTGGAAATCGAACACAAGGCGTACTGGGCAATCAAGACCGCGAATATGGATTGGGAAAGTGCCGGACAAAAGCGCTTGATGGATCTAAATGAGATAGAAGAATTTTGTGCACTCACCTATAACAATACACAAATCTACAAGGAGAAAACAAAGCGATGGCACGACAAGAAACTATTGCCACGACAATTCACGCCAGGGCAACTAGTTCTCCTATTCAATTCTCGGCTAAAACTTTTCCCGGGAAAGCTGAAATCAAGATGGTCGGGACCATTCGAAGTCATCAAACCATTCTCTCATGGTGCTGTGATAATCAAGTCCATCTCTGACAACCATGAATTCAAAGTTAATGGACAAAGATTGAAGCACTACAATGGTGCCCATGTGGAACGTAACAAAGAAGTGGTCAACTTGGGAGATGCATGAGCATGCTCTCCTTTTAATATTTTCTTTTCCTTTTTCTTTTTCTTTTTCTTTTTATTTTCATTTTTATTTTTAGGAGATATTTTATTTTTCTTCATTATCTTTAGTTTTCAGGTTTTCCTTGTTTTCTTTTTCACAACAAGACTCACAACTACTATGCTAAGGAAATTTACTGCCAAGATCCTTGCCACGGCAACCAATGAAGAAGATGCCGCGGCAGCCTACATCGTGCCTGCACAAGCTGATGCCACGGCAACCAACCCTGAAGATGCCACGGCAACCAAAGCTAAAGACATCCCGGCAACAAGAAAACAACCATCGCGTTCAAGCAAGAGAATCAAGACACCGACTAGAAGGAAACTAATCATCTACGATGACGAACTCTCGGAGTAAGTCTTCGTATGCATTTTTATTTTTATTTTTATTTTTTTCGTTATTTTATGCATGCATTGAGGACAATGCCTAACTCGAGTTTGGGGGGGATTGTTATTAGTAGTTACCATGTTTAATTACATTCATCTTAAGTATTACATTTAGGATACCTAAATTGCTTGCCATGCCTTTAATTGGAACAAGAATTGCTTAGATTTGATGAATATTCAATGATGACTTTGCCAATGCACTTAATTGATAACCATGGAAAAACTTAGAATTTCACTATGATGCTAATTTTGATGAAACACTGTTGTGGTTTGATTGATTTAAGGAATTCTAGTAAACTTAGGTTGATAATTAACAAATTGGGGGATTAGAATAAAAATTGGATGAATGTTAGAGGTGCCCGAAATTGGCTCTAGCATGTGCTAAAATTGATCACTAGAGGTGCCCGAAACTGGCTCTAGGATGTGTTAAAAAAAATTAACTAGAGGTGCCCGAAACCGGCTCTAGTCGATTAAATTAACTTAAGAAAACTAAAAACAAAACACTAGAGGTGCCCAAAAACTGGCTCTAGTTAAAACATGTTAAAAAGAACCCAATGAAGTAATTTGAAAACCTATTGTTTGCATAGAATCCGAAAAATCAACTTGCACACAACTCCGCACACACTCACAAGCATTATAGTTTGATTCCGAGTAATTCCTCAGTTTTCTGAAAAATAAAAAGCCAATCATACTTTGTGCCCCGGTTCAGAGAATTGAAATCAAGTTCAAAGCTAAGTTTGTGAAAGTTGAAGTCTTGGCAGGTAATTATGAGTTTGCATTGCTTGAGGACAAGCAATAGTTCGAGTTTGGGGGTGTGATAAGTGTTCAAAAGTACTATTTTTCTTACCCTTTTTACTCATATTATTGTTAGACTTAGGCTCATATTAGTTGCATAGTTAACCATTCATGCATTAATCCATGTTTCCTTCCATCATTGAGCTTGATTATATAACTTGGTAGTTTTTGTGGAAAAGATGCTGCTTTGGTGTGCTTTGTGTGTGTATGTGCAGGATCACTTGCCAAAGCAATGCCGAGCTAGTTGCCAGGGCAATGCATGAAGGATATGCCGAGCTAGTTGCCAGGGCAATGCATGAAGGAGACGCTTTGCCAGATGCCATGGCAATTGTCGACAAAGAGAAAATGCAATAGGGATGTCGAAATTAATGACTTTACAAGCCCAAGATGACATTGAGCAAGGCCCAAGCCCAAAGGAATTTGATTGCCATGCAGAGATTAAAGAAGAATTAAATTCCAAGAAGATAGGAGAAGTTCTAATAGGAATAAAATTATAATAAAGAATTATATTCTTTAAAGATAATTTAATTCCAACTCAAACTCCTCCTCAAAGAAGGACTTTGGCCTAGCCCTATAAATAGCAAGGAGATTTCGACTACTATATGGGAGAAAAATAGAGAAATTTCGACAAGAGAGCAATAGGGAATTTCGACAAGACCAAGAGAGGAAGCAAAGGGGAATTTTCGACAAGCTTCATCTTTTCTTCCTTGTTCGATTGGGTTCATGCTAGGGATTGTTTATCTTGTGTTTCTTTGGAACCTAGCCATGAACTAAATTTACTTGGCTATGGTTATTGTGTTTTGTGGTTGTGAGAAACTATTGGTTTTTGTTTAGGTAATAAGAGTTTACACTTTTCTATTTCAAGGTTTATTCATTCTTGGTTCTTATTATTGTTTGCGAGTGAATTGGGAGAGGATCTCGTGATTTCATCCATTTATCTAATATCGGGAGAGTTAGATTCAAGAAACGAATGAATATGATCTTTATTCAATCCAGTGATGGTGAAGATTAATCTGGCTTAGGAATAAGTTAAGGATTTCAACGGCTAAGAGGAGCGCAAGATTGGTTGTTGTTCACCCTTGATTCACGCAGGGATGTATTATCAAGGCATGCACAAGTAGCTAGAGTTTCGACTTAGGGATAAGAAGAAACCATTGAAGAACGCTCCGCCGAACCTTGAAGTTGCTGCCCAGACGCCCAAGTAGTTGCCCAAGTAGTTGCCCAGGCAACCATCGATTAGTTGCCAAGGCAACCCCGTTGTGCAAGTTGCCACGGCAACTGAGTTGCCCGTGCACTCTTTTACCAAGACGATCCAATCGGCTATCACACCTCAACTCACGATAACCTAGCCTGTCTCTCTTAATTGAATTCATATTTTCTTTTACTTATTTGCTTTCTAGATTAGTTAAACTTCTATAATCTTTTATTTGTGTTTTTATTTTTACAGTACAAGAGACTAGATTCTTGAAGTAGCACCAATCCCTGTGGAGACGATACCTTTTATACTATAACTTACGACGTGTATACTTGCACATTTGTGTAGCACTTATCACACGCAACATAGTACATGTTGTACCATACTATCCAAAAGAATGGAAGCACCAGCGCTAACCGAAAGAATGGCCCGTTGGTAAATGTTGCTATCCGAGTTTGATATCGTCTACGTAAGCCAAAAAGCAGTAAAAGGAAGTGTGGTAGTAGATCTTTTAGCTAGTCACACTTCGAGCTGCTGGATTTTAGTTTTTCGGATAAAGACCTGATTGGTACTCTATTTGAGGAGAGGCCCACCAACCAATCTCGGAAGCTTTACCTTGATGGGGCATCCAATGCCCTAGGTAGTGGAAAAGGGGCAGTATTAATTTCCCCTGAAAAATTTTATTACCCCTTACCAGTAGGTTGGAATTCTTTTGTACAAACAACATAGTCGAGTATGAGGCTCGCCTCATGGGACTCTGAGCGGCCATAGAAAGGAAGAATAAGGTGTTTCAGGTTCTTGGGGATTCATCTTTAGTGATCTACCAACTCCGAAAAGCATAGATCAAAAGCTCGTCAAAAGCTATGATTTGGTACAGGAGTTGATTAGAAATTTTGAAGAAATCAGCTTTGCTTATCTACCAAGAGAAGATAATTAGATGGTTGGCGCCCTAACAACTCCGGTTGTCATGTTTGAGGCAAGTTTGACTGCCGAAATGAAGCAGATTGAGATGTAAATTTTTGAGGTACTACCAAGGTAAAGAAGGAGAAGAATGACTCCCTGCATGGCTCTGTGGTTGGAATGTTAGGTCAAGAATCTACATGGTTGGCTTAGAATGAAAGAACAATTTATTAGTGGTTGGAGTGAGACAATCCCAAGATTCAAGCTACCAAACAATTCAGGGATTTAAAGTAACTTTCTGCCATAACATTTTGTATGGCTCAGAATAATGAAGACTTGGGACCTTATCGGAAAGAATGAAGATTTGGAGACTTGGGGGCACGATGTTCACCCCAACGTCAAGATAAAAGAAGGCTCATTATGAAGAATCATAGAAAATGTGACAATTGAGCCCGAATTGAGTAAGGATGATAGATTTTGTATGGCCAGTGTAGGGCAACAATGTCCTTTTAGATTGAAGCAAAAGTTGGAGATTCAAGAAATACTCTTAAAATTGGACCCTGTTGAAGTACATAAAGCTTGAAAGCTTGTGGGGAATGTGTTCATCCCTATACTGAGGTAGAATGAAGCTCATCATAAAGAGTCAAAGAAGAAATAACAACCAATGAGGGTGATGAATCTGAACTTCAGCAAATGATTGATTCGTTTTTGACCGGAGCAAGCCAATGATCCTTTCAAGAGGAAACAAGGGAGAGATCCAGAAGAGATGAAGATAATACCTTGGTTGGTTCAAGAAAGTGAATATCGAACCTCATAGAAGCGGGAAAAGTTTTGAGACTTGAGGGCATGCTAGAAGACTCAAAGTGAATATCGAACCAGCAATCGGGACATCAACAAGAGGGATCCTCAAGGCGAGACATCACCCCAGGCCAAGGCGATGAAGATCGAGGGCATGCTAGAAGACTCAAAGCGAGATGTCATTTGGTGTTAAGACGATCGAGGATTGAGGCATCACTTTAAGGGCTTCATTTTCTTCGAGCCTTACATGGGAAGAATTCGGAGTTCTAGGATTTCTGGAAGAGGAAGGGCGAACGGTTCAATACGGGAAAGACTCACAGCTCGGACTCTTTGGATAGGGAAATGGGACAAAATTTGTATCCTTAGTCTTTGCTCTATTCCCGTTTCACAGCAATGAGCAAAGAGGGGCAGTTGTAGACACTAAATTTTGTCTGGGTTTAAATTAAAAATGCTCGAACTAAGATCAATCCACATTGATACCCAAAACCTTATACCCTAAGCCCAAAATTACATAGCCCATTATATATAATTTTACTTAATAAAAAAATACAAAAACTAAAATAAAAATCCAAACTCCTTCCTCATTAAGGCTTTACTCCCATTGGTTGGATGAATGCTTAAATTCTATTGGATGAACAACTACTTAGTGAGTAAGGTCTTGAATCTTATTGGTTCATTTTTATAGGATAAAAAATATAATACAATATATATATTATTTCTACCCAAAAGCAAAAGACTCACGGCCATTATCCATTTTTTCCCAGAAAGCCACTCACTTACCGCAGCAACCCCCCAGTTCACTTTCCCCATACTTTTTTCATTTTCATTTCCACCTTAATTTCCCATCTTCCACCCACTCGGCCATTTCATTTTTCCAAACAAAGAACCACTTTTTTTCATTCCATTTCCAATCTTCCCTTCACGCCCCCACACTGCCATTTTTTTCTCTTCAGCTAGCCACCGTTTCCAGTTTCACTCAGCCACCAAATCATTTCCCCATTCGAACCACTAACCCTTAAATTAAACTTTTCAACCCCACCAACAACGATTTGTAGATTGATCGGTTGAGCATATATTTAGGGTTTCGTATTTTCTTCCCTTGTTTACTTATGTGTAATCATTCTTATGATTAATGAAAATATGAGATTTCTTGATGATCCTCTTTATTTTTTAAAGTTCCTTTCGTATATGTTCTTGTTTAATTTACTTGTTTGTCATGTGTTTTATTTTATGTGTTTTTGTCTAATTTATTTGTTGGTGATATGTGTTTGTTGGATGTGGTTTATTTTAGTGTTTGCTTGTAGGTGTTCTTAGGATAGTTTAGTCTTTTAGAATTTATCTTAGTTAATTTGAAACATGCCCTTGGCTTATTGGGGTATGTGCTTAAATTAATTAAAATAAATTTAGTTTAGGTTTTTAAGTTGTCGAGGCCTTAGTTAGTTTAGGATTTAATTTAATTAATTGGAATTATGTGCTCGTCTCATTGGGGCATAATGTCTAAATTAGTTAAATTAAATTTAGGATTAGTTTATAGTTTAAAATTTAATTTGATTAATTTAAACTATGTGCTCGTTTAATTGGGGCATAGGCTTTAAATTAATTAAATTAAATCTAGGTTAAGTTTAGAGTCTTAGTTAGATTATAGGTTCGAATCAATTTAATCCATTTAAATTCGCCCTTGGCTCATTGGGGTAAATGTTAGATGTGTTAAGTTGGTTGAACAATTCTTAATCATTTTTAGGGGTAAAATTGGAATTTCACGTAGATCAACTAATTTAAAATCATGACTAATTAATTCGATTAATTTTAAATAGTTTCTTTGGCTCATTAGGATTCTAGTTTAAAATTAATCGAATTGATTATTATGGTTTAAGATAACCAATAAAATGATAGGTTTTTAGTTTTTAGGATTAAATTAATTTAGGGCTAATATTAGATTAACCTAGTTAATAATTAGATAACTAATTGAATTTTCATAATTTGGGCCTTTTTAGGTTAGGACTTTAGTGGGCCTAGGTTTTATTTCAAGTTTTTCTATGCCATGCATTTTTAATTGTCATTCATTATACCTCTAATTTTTTAATTGGGCATTGCGTGTAATTAATCAATTTAAATTATAAATGGAGATATTTATTAATTCGGTATTTGTGTCGTAACAGTCCTGGCTCACTGGATTTTGACCAAATATTCGAATTAATTCTTATCGTCTAAAGGTAAATTTAAAACGAACTAAAATTTTGATAAGTCATTTCATCATCCTCATGCATAAAGGTGATGAACGAAATTCGAACCATAAATTAACACGGTAGTCAGGTTTATTCGATGTCGATTTAATCTATGGTCCGAGGTTTCGCACCCTTATTAATTAAATGTTTAATTAATTTGAATCCATCAATTTGACCAAGCCTGTATAACTAAAGTCTAAATTTAGTTACAAACAATTTAATTAAATTCAATTTAAATTTTAGTAATTTCCATCAAATTAAAAGCAACATATATTTTGGTATCGATTTCCGGGCGTGATTGGGGTGCTAATCATTTCCCACGCGTAACCAACTCCCGAACCCTTTTTTGAGCAAATCTCTAGTTTTATGGTGTCCGGCCTACCTTAGTGGCCGGTGGCGACTCCAAGTTTTTTTAATTTTCCAAATCACGACTTTTTAAAGCATTTCCCATTTTTCTAATATTTTTCCCGAAAACAAAAGGAACCCTATTACTCCTTTTTAGCGATCTCCTTCGAAACCCTTAAATTTTTAGGTCGCTACAGACGACGAAGGGTCAGAACAAATGGCTGAACAGACGATTCGAGAATTAGCTGCAGCGCCTGATGAACAACAACCGATGTGTATCACCGATGTGTATCACTTTTCCAAATGGTGAAACACCATTTGAGTTGAAAACATGACTGATTCACTTCTTACCGACATTCCATGGGCTATCAAACGAAAACCCATACAAACATCTTACGAAATTTCACATGGTTTGCTCTAGCATGAAGCCACAGGGATTATCCGAGGACCAAATCAAACTTAGAGCTTTCCCCTTTTCCTTAACCGACTTGGCCAAAGATTGGTTATTTTACTTACCACCAGGTTCGATCAATACATGGGCTGACATGTCGCGATTGTTCCTTGACAGGTTCTTCCCTGCGGCGAAAGCAAGCAAATTAAGGAGGAGCATCTTAGGAATCCGGCAGAAGGATGGGGAATCATTATATGACTACTGGGAACGATTTAAAAAGCTTTGCGCCAGTTGTCTGCAGCATGGCCTGACCGAACAGGCTCTACTCCAATACATCTACGAAGTACTACTTTCGATAGAAATGAAGATGATCGACGCAGCTAGTGGAGGAGATCTTGTAAATATGACTCCCACCGTGGCTAGAAACCTTATTTCAACCATGGCCGCAAATGCACAACAGTTTCGACCAAGTGAACCCACTCGACGGGTTCACAAGATAAGTTTAATTAAACATTTGAAATAAAATTTTAAATAAATTATTTTTCACATATATTCTATTTTTTAATCTTTATTTTAAAATAATTAAATTAAATACCAACCATAGTCAATCTTTAAATTTAAAAACCCTAATTTCTTTTCTCTTCCATCGAAGATTATGATTCCCCACGACTGGGATGATTTTAAGCCATCCATTGTCTCCACCTTTAAGCTCACACCTGAACAACTGGATCTCCTGAAAGCCAAAACAGGTGCAAAGAGTGGTACAAAATACACTTGTTTCAACATATTGATTGCACATGTATGCCGTAGCGTAAGTAAAGCAATGAGAAGAAAAAGATTTAGGGTTTTTTTAGTTTAAGGATTGACTATGGTTGATATTTGATTCAATTATTTGAAAATATAGATTAAAAAATAAAATATATATGAAAAATAATTTAATTGAAATTTTATTTTCAATAAGTATTAATTTTATGTTGAGTCCTTGAGATTTTTAATCTTTATTAATTAATTTAATGGTGTTCAACATTAAAGATGTTCAATGGTGTTCAACATTAGTGATGTTCAACGGTGTTCAGCATTAGTGATGTTCGACGGTGTTCGTTACACGTGATATACTAATCCTAAACCATTAGTTTTACTTCACCTCTTATCATTCATTATCAACCTACAATTTCAGGATTAAAGAGGCTGTCAAGGAAGATCTATTAATTGTCTTAGTGGCTAAGGATGCACATATTATCTTATCTTATATGAGTTCGAATCTCGACATAAGAATGTAATACCTCTATTTAATCACAAAAAAGGCTGCTAAGGTTAGCTTTTTTTAATTAGATTAAACATAGAAGAATTACATTTTTAAGATAAATGTCGGGATTCGATTCAAGGGCGGTTCAAAAATTTTAAGGACTCTGTATAATTTATTAAAATGAGACCATTAATTTATAATCCGTAATAGATATAAGTTTTTTTTCAAAAAAAATATCTTAATACAAAAAATACTATTAGATTATCTTCTTGAGCAACAAAAAATTGACTTATAAATATTTAAAAATCAAACATTTTCATTTAAAAAGTGGCATTCTCTTTTGCATGTTTTAAGTTTTAGATAATTGTTATATATACACACATAATTGTCTATATAAATTTATAATTTTTTACAAATATTTAATTTAATTTAAGTTCTCTATTTTTTGGCCCTCTCTCTTGGGGGTCTTGTACAGTCGCTCCTATCGCGCATGTCCAGAACCCCACTGATTCGACCCATACAAGATGAGACAACATGTGTATCTTTGACCACTTGGCCAATTAGTGAATTTCATTTATTCTATTCTTTTTATCATCTTAAAAATAATTCAAATTTTACTTATATATACGAGTTAGGATTTACTTACACTATGTAAAACTCAATTACTTTCACTTTTTTGGACTGTTGGATGAGAGTAATAAATGACTAAGATTATTTTATTTTTTTCAAGTTATAATCTTCAAATTTCCTACTATCAATTTTAACCATCCATCTACCTTCATCCAATGGTTCAAAAATGTGTAAAACTTTCAAGTTTTATATAGTGTCTTGCGTAGATTATGGGTGCTTATTGAGCGAGTTGATTGCGAGTTGAGTAGTGCTCGACTCATGCTCGTTAAAAATCTCGATGCTCGACTCGACTCGTTGCTCGTTAAGCTCAATAAAATTTTGCTCGACTCATGCTCATTAAAAAATCTCGTTGCTCGTTAAGCTCGCCAAAATTTTTACCTTGTTTTTTTAAAATATAGCTAAAATCTAGTGATACTATTAGAGCTTAATATAAACATAAAAATTCAGAATAAAAATGTGAGGTTTGAGGAGATAAATAAACGAACCTGCCATTATCGAGTTAGATATGAAGTCGATATTCGAGTGAGAAACTCTTTTTAGCAACAATCTTCGATGAACAACAAAAGAGAGAATTGCTTAGGAATTTCGGGGTTTTAACTTTCAATCGCATTTTTTATATGAGAAGTGGAAATTGAAGATTTTTCCACTTTTTTACTTTTATACATAAAGTAATCGTAAAATAAAAAGGAAAGACTTTAATAAAAAAAGTAAAGACTCATTATTATAATTTAATTTCTTATTAATATAAACTAACTTTTTTAATTCACGAAAAATACAAAATATTTTAGAAATTTAAAACCAAAATTTTATGGGTAAATTACCGAGCAATTCACTGAACTTTTCTTGAGTTTTCAACTACTAGTATTCAAACTTTTTGAAACATATTTTTTTAAGGTGACCACTAAAAATTATAAAAGAATTTATAAAAAAAACAATGAGCTGCTCATGAACTTATCAAGTCAAATTGGGTCATTTCGGGCAAACGATTTTTAAACATCAAGGGTCCGTTTGTTTCACTGAAAACTGTTTTCAAAAAATGAATTCAGGAAAATGAACTACATTTTCTGGAAAACTGATTACAGAAACCATTTTCAGGTGTTTGGATGAAGCTGTGTAAATCATTTTCCGTTGTTTGGTAAATTTTCTTGAAAAAAATAATGTTAAGAATTTGTTTTTAGTGAAACAAACACACATTACAAAGTTTGTTTTCAGTGAAACAAATAAATATTATAATGCTTTATTTTTTATAAAAGTACATTTTTCTAATTGATATTATAATTTGGTTCAATTGATATAAATTTAATAATTGATTGAAAGTATGTGTTGCTTTTATACCAACATTAAAAATGAACAAAGATTAAATATTTATTAGTATCATATTACTTTGAACAATAATATTATCCAATAACATAATTAGCACTACACCACATTAGAAAATAATATCATCCAAGTACATAATTAGTAGTACACCATAATAATACAACAATATTGTCTAATTACATAATTAGTACTACAACATATTAAACTACCGATATTGTTGAAGTGCGTAATACAACATATTAAAACAACGATAGTGTCTAAGTACATAACTATTATTAAACATTACATTAAAACTACACACCCTTAACCCTGAGTAAACTTTTGAAGCCAAATTTTTCTATGCTTTTTTTTAATCAAGAAAGCTTTGGCTTCAAGTTCATTTTTCATTAAAAATCAAACACGTTGCAAAGAAATTCTTCATCAAATCCCTCTTTATCCATCAACATCACTTCTTCATAAAGATGCGGTGTCTTATCCTCATTAAACTTTTTCAATGCTTCAGCTATCTCACCAAGTTTTTCACCCACAAACTGAAGACGATCATCCTCGACACTTTCTTGAGTAATTTTTCTTTTACGTTTTGATGTGCCAGATGAAGATACTTTTGTTCTTTCCTCCTCGGCATCTTCGGTATCAAAATTAAACGGCATTGAACAATCATTATCATCATCCAAATGTATATCAACAAATGTTTTGGTAAAACTCCCTGTTGCCATATCTTGACCGACAATCACAGCCATCTCATCATAATTATCAATTTTTTTGTTCAAAAATGATGAGTACTTCGGGTGTGCCTGTTAGATATCATACAAAATTAAAATAACAAGTAAAATAAAATGTTAATAAAAGTTAAAAGAAAAGTATATAAAGATTACCGTCACAGTATCATCGTATGTCCTCGTATCACAGGTTATCATTTTCATGTTGTCATCCCATCCGAATCCACTTTCTCCTCGAATTTGACATATAATCTTCCATGTATTTTTTAATGTCCTCAAATGATTTTCCACATGTTTAGGATCACAAAGAACTTGAAA
The DNA here is from genome assembly GCA_019671005.1 of Hibiscus mutabilis. Taxonomy (NCBI): domain Eukaryota; kingdom Viridiplantae; phylum Streptophyta; class Magnoliopsida; order Malvales; family Malvaceae; genus Hibiscus; species Hibiscus mutabilis. Next base: position 41,531,034 of record CM033750.1, on the reverse strand, counting down.
TTTTTCAGAAATAGTTGTGGCAACTCGATTTATAGAAACTGATCTAAAAGTATTATATGGCTTATTCCCATTTTCAGCCTCCTCTACAAGTATTTCGAAGAAAAGACTTTCCATCGGTTTTGTCCATCTGAAATGCTTTGATGAGCTCCCTTTATTTGATTTAAGGTTACTCATTGCTACATTAATAATCATATAAAAATTTAATTAAATAAGTAATTTAAATCAATTTCCATAACAATCTGTAATATTCAAAAATGAAAAACTGAAATACTATAATAATTTCTATAACCAACCAACTTGGAACATAACGGTTTTAATAGGCAACAAACTTAAACATAATAGTCTCACCATCCAACAAACTTAAAACATAATAATTTTAATATCCAATAAGCATAAAACATAATAATCTCAATATCCAACAAACTTAAAACATAATAATCTCAATATCCAACAAGCTTAAAACACAATAATCTCAATATCCAACAAACTTAAAACATTACAATTTTAGCATCTAACTTACATAACATAGAAGTACTCAACCTAAGTTCTAAAGAAAATTAATGTTTCTAGTCATATAATCATTCCACATAGCTTGTGCAATTTCATCTCTCTTAGTAGTCCATTCTATAGCTTATTCTCTCTCTTCTCGCGCAGTAAGAGTTGATATTATCAAATTAGACTCAGATTCCTCATATAATCCTTCATTAATTGAATCATTAGGATCAACTCCCATTATATGATTATGAATGATAGTACAAGATGACACTATATCGACTTGAGTTTGAAAATCCCAAAATGGTTCAGCACACGAAAACGCTTCTTTAAAATCCCAAAGACTCGCTCAACAGTGGTTCGCAATGATGAATGACGAAGATTAAAGAGTTCCTTTGCATTTTCTGGACGATGATCGGTAAATTCTTTTAAATGATATTGAACACGACGATATGGAGAAATAATTCCATTTCGAATGCCATATCCAGCATCAGCAAGATAATATTTACCTACAAGTATACATAATGTTATTATTACTTAACACATTATGACTTTAATTGAACTCTTTTGTATTATTATTGATAATTTTTACCTTCATGAATAATAAATCCTCTTGGACGTCTAAGTGCATATGTTAAAATACGAGAGTCATGTGCACTGCCTTCCCAACCAGCTAGAACATAAGCAAATTTCAAATCAAAGGTAACCGCAGCCAATACATTTTGTGTCATTCCCCCTTTACGACTACGAAATCTTCCTTGAATGCTAAGTGGAACAGATGCACGAACATGAGTTCCATCTAATACTCCCACACAATCTTTAAAATATGGATAAAACCTTGGACTGTTTCTTATTTCAGGAGGTGTTGACTCATCGGGTAATCTAATGAGTAGTTTATATAATTTCAAAATAGCTCTCAACACTATCTTAAAGTAACGATGAATTGTCTCAGTTGATCTATAATATCTTGATCCAATCACTCGAAACCTTACATTGTGACCAATTATATGTAAGAATATGACCACTTGCTCTCTAACGCTCATCGATCTAGACGAGTGTAACAAATTGTTCCTAGTAAGGATGTCACACAAATTAAAAAAAGCAATTGGTCGCATTCTTATTATATTAATGCAATTTTGGTCACCTCTATATAATATACTATTGATATAATTCTCTCTTTCATAATCTCGATTCACATGACATTGATGAGTTATTTGCTTTCTAGATTTTAATGTTTGAATTAAAACGGCCCCAACAGCTAATGCTGAAGCAGCGACTCCCACTATTACATTATGAATTGTGTTACGATCCATCTACAAAAAAACAATAGCCTTGCATTATGGAAAAGATTAAAATATGAATTTGACTAATAAATTGATGTATTGTGGAAAAGAGTGTGTATGGAGTTAAATTCGATGTGCATGTACACAAAGAAAATTTAAAAAATATGGAAAATATCAAAGCATGCAATTATATGTGATGATTTAATAAACCAAACAAAACATTCAAAGTCATCAATATCAATCGAAACAACAATGCTATTACCAGAATTAAACCATGTTTCTATGAGGATCAAACGTCATAGAAAAGACTTCAAAACATATCAAACAAAATTCAAGGTCTATGAGATTGATCAAGCTAGCTTCAAAGACCATACAAGAAAGTTAAAACCAAACCCAACCAGCAAGCAAGAACCAAACAACCCACCTACAGACAACATTTTCAGAATTGAGATCAAAACAAACAAACTGAAGAGTACATGTCTAATACAAATATGCTAGTTATTCTCTAAATTTTCATATATATAAAGGATTCTTGAAAAGTAATATCTCCATACAAACGTGTCTAATGCATGTGAAATTATTGTTTTATAACCTAACCATGAAGAAATATGGATCCAAGAACACTTAAATTATTCATTGTTTTGTAAGACTTCATCAGATATGCCTATGATAAAATATGGTAAAGTTAATTTTGCTGTTCTGCTAGGCATAATACCTAATTTGAAGATGCTTTGCATGGTTTAGTTTTCGGACTAATGCATATGAAGTAATTGTTTGATAACCTAACCAGGAAGAAGTATAGATCAAAGAACACTTAAATTATAGATTGTTTTGTAAGACTTTGTAAGATATGTCTATGATCAAATATGGTAAGGTCTGTAATATGCTATAAACACGATACCAAAAATCAGCTACAAGGAGACTGAAAAGAATTCAGTACAACAAAAGCCACAATGTGCAGCGAGTCAGCTTATAATGTTACATGCATGACTGTTGAAGTATCGAATATGTAAAGAAAATTACCACTCAAAGATGTCAAATGGCTAATAAAATGAAAGGATAGGATGAAAAGCTAAAATAACCTTAAAATGAAATACACTGAAACATCTAACAAACTGTATCAAAGATGGCATTAATATATGGCTTTCTTATTCTGTTTTGGGAACATGTAATATGTGCTGAACTTTACTATCTGCAGCTCCCATTTTGAAGATGAAAATATTTTAATCTTCGTGTGGGTGTTGTGAGTAAACAAAATAAGAAAGCCATATATTAATGCCATCTTATTTGTAGGTGGAGGGAGATTCCTCAAAGAGAAAAACTCAGGGATCAAGGTTTGTTCCTATTTGACACTGAAATTCAGACAAAGAACCAACGTTCTTGTTGATGTGTTAATAGAAAATTTTCTTCTTTTGTCTATATATAGGTATATGGTGTAGAACCAGTCAAAAGTGCAGTCTTGAATGGTGGAAAACCTGGTAAGATTTTCAAGTTCCTTTCACCGTTCACCCTTCATTCTCTTTTCTCTTTACTGCCAAAGTCTGATTTCGTTCTATAATTTGTGCAAAATATTGTAATATGAAATATTCAGACACCCAGATTTCAACAAATTGAGACAAGTACACAACGAGAAAAGCATCTACAAGTCCAGGGAATAAAGAAATCAAAGATTTACAAACAAATCTAAAGATCGTAAACAACAACTTTTAGAGAAGATAGAAAGGAAAAACAAATTAGGGCAAAAAAATCAGAGAATAAATAAAGAAGATGGACGAAAATATATACTCACCTGAGTTACGTCGCCGTCGATTGTGAGATGCCGATGCTGAAGAGAAAGAGACGCTGAAGTTGGTGAGGAAGAGAAGCCAAGGATATAGATAAAGAGAAGGGCTTTGTAAAGTGTTTTACGGAGAAAAAAAAAACACGGTAATACAAACTACAAGGAAATACAAAGAAAAAATGGTTGACCGGAAATTAGAACTGCATTGACCATTTTCTTTTACGTTAATCAAACACCGTAAAATAAGGAAAATGAATTCCGAAGTTTAAATTACGACTATCAAACACACCTCAAATTGCATGTATTTTCAATGCAATAACGAGTCAAACGATTACAAGGGCAAACGATAATAAATAACATCTTCGATGAATAAACTTTGATGCCCTTGTAATCTTTCTTGCATTGAAAATCGTTTGCCTGAACTGACCCGATTCTCCTTACTGTGATCAATCTACAATTAATATCGGCGATCAATCTACATAAAGTATATTAAGAGAAAAGAAAAAAAAGAAGTAAAAAAAAAAAGAAGAGTCAACAGTCAGCAATCAATCTACAATTAATATCGTCGATAATGATGAAATAAATAATAGATACAAAAATAAAGTAATAAATACATGAAACACGTTTTATAACCAATATATTGTATTCAAAATTTTAACATGTTTAATGTTTTTACATTTATATTTGTTTTTTTAGAATTTCAGTTTAATCATAAAGTAATATTTTAGTTCGATTTTTAAATTTAAATAAATTTTCGCACATTTACAAACTACATTGTTCAAATCTAAATAATTTAAAAGAAACATATCATCTTTTATCACTATAACCATTCTATAATACTTGCACATTATAAAAAAAATATGGAAAAAAAGGCAAGTCTTTCTAGAAAGGTAGTGACGAATGAATATATATATATATATATATAAGTGGGGGAGCGGCTATATTATTAATATTAAGGATAAGTCTACCTCGTGCGTCGAATACCGCTGAACATCACTAACGCTGAACACCATTAAATTGATTAATAATTCGTGGAAATCAATCTCATTTAGAAAGCTTATCTCTATCTTTCAGCAACTGAACGGGAAGTGGTTTAGTTAAGGACTTTCGAATCGGATGCGCTCGCCCAGCGAGAAAGGCTCTGACCTTGCCAACCAAGTCAAAATGACAAAGAAAGAAGAAAACGAAAGGACCAATTGAAGGCCCCCCAGCCGGAATGCGGTGGGGTCTTCTCTTCGTATTTTTGTAATTCTCTAGGAGTCATGTTTAACCTTGAATGCTATTAATAAATTCTACAGCAATAGTCCCCCGGACTCGGAAAGTAATACCGAAAATGGCTAACCCAATAGCAGATTCCGCAGCTGCCTCCGTTGGAACCAATGAAGCAAATGATTGACCCATCATATCATCCGAAGAAACGGAAAATACCAAAAAATTTAATTAAAAATCTCAAGGACTCAACATACTATTAATAATTATTTAAAATAAAATTTTAATTAAATTATTGTATATGTATATTTTTTTTAAATCTTTATTTTCAAATAGTATAATAATAATTTTATTCCCAGAATTTATATATTTTATCAGTTTAGTCCAAATTCTATCAATTAAACCATCATTTTAAATATTTGGGTAAAACCCAAATTTTCTCGTCTTCTTTCTTCTTCCTCTAACAATGGAAAAAGTAAATTTAAAACTCAAATCTTCTGCAGATCCTAATCACCCAAATCTAATCTCAAATTTCAATCCTTAAATAACCTCAATTCAAAGTTTCAAACGTTCATCTTCAAAAACACGGATTTATCTATTCTTAAATATTTGGATTAAACCCTAAATTTTCCAAACCTTCATCTAAATTTTCACAATCATTTTACTATTAGGGAAACCAGGGTAGATACTAGACATCTTCGAAGATAAGAAGGGTTTACTATTAGGGAAACCAGGGTAGATACTAGACATCTTTATTTTCAAATGGTATAAGAATAATTTTATTCCCAAAATTTATACATTTTATCAGTTTAGTCCAAATTCTATCAATTAAACCATCATCTTAAATATTTGGGTAAAACCCAAATTTTCTCGTCCTCTTTCTTCTTCCTCTAACAATGGAAAAAGTAAATTTAAAACTCAAATCTTCTGCACATCCTAATCACCCAAATCTAATCTCAAATTTCAATCCTTAAATAACCTCAATTCAAAGTTTCAAACGTTCATCTTCAAAAATACGGATTTATCTATTCTTAAATATTTGGATTAAACCCTAAATTTTCCAAACCTTCATCTAAATTTTCACAATCATTTTACTATTAGGGAAACCAGGGTAGATACTAGACATCTTCAAAGATAAGAAGGGTTTAGGGTTTAACCCAAATATTTAAAATGACATAAATCTGTGTTTTTGAAGATGAAGGTTTGAAACTTTGAATTGGGGTTATTTAAGGGTTGAAATTTGAGATGAGAATTGGGTGATTAGGGTTTATTAAATCTGCTGAAGATTTGGGTTTTAAATTTATTTTTTCCATTGTTATTTATTTGAGCAGAAAAATCAGATCTGCAGCATGGAGCATGATAAAAACAGGCAGTAGAACAGTGTTATTCAAACAATGGAGTGCCAAGAGGCTTAAAACAATTTAAATACTTGTACTAGTAAGCTTGAATCTAAAGGTCAGGAAACACATTTTAGCTACAAAATCATACCCCAGAATGCTTGCAATCTACATAATGCATGATCCCAAAGCTGAATTTTGCAGTTCGGTATTTTTTCCATTGTTAGAGGAAGAAGAAAGAGGATGAGAAAATTTGGGTTTTACCCAAATATTTAAGATGATGATTTAATTGATAGAATTTGGACCAAATTGATAAAATGTATAAACTTTGGGACTAAAATCATTAGTATACCATTTGAAAATAAAGATTAAAAAATATAATATATATAAAAACAATTTAATTGAAATTTTATTTTAAATAATTATTAATTATATGTTGAGTCCTTGAGATTTTTAATCTTTATTAATCAATTTAATAGTGTTCAGCGTTGTTCAGCGTTAGTGGTGTTCAGCGGTGTTCAACGCACATCATAGAATTTTCCTAATATTAATTGAAATATTTACCTTCGATTTTATTTTATTTAAACTCTTTTTCATTTTCTATTTTTAATTACTTTATCCCGGTCTTTTTTTTTTTGCCTTGATTATGTTGGAAGAGGTCAATTGTTTAAAATAATAGATTCATTGAGTATTGAATCAAAAAATTAGTAGGGACAAAGAATTATTGAGTGATTTGGCCCCTCCTACTCTCTGCTAGGGGTGAGCAAAACTCGACTCTACTAAAAAAATTGAATTATAAAGTAGGATTGATTAACTCGATTTGACTAGCCTTGCCCCGCCCCGCCCTGTTACCATCTGATGAGTGTTTTAAATTGAATATATTTTCTTGTTAATTCTCTCTTGTTGTCAATTATTACTGTTGATTTGGCTTTGTTTTGCTCATTTTCGGTGCAGGAATCTATTTTCTAGAACCAACAGCAAGAGGGGCGTTTTTCTGCATTTTTTTAATCCATCAGGTCTGAAGTTGTGGGCACGACTTAGGGCATGACATTTTCTAACATGGCAGAATCTGGCGATCCAATCAGCAACAATTTCTAAAAGGCAGTCCACTCAGCACCTTCTAGAAGATAAATGGATGAAATTATCTTAAGAATTTGAGTTGGATTTAAATTATCTTAGGATTTTAATTTGAATTTATTTTCTTTTAAATAATATTATCTTTAGGACAAATAATATTATCTTTAGGATATATTATCTTTTAGATATATTTTATATTATCTTCAGGATATATTATTTTTTAGATAATATTGTCTTTAGGATTTATCTTTTTATTATATTTAGGATTTATCTTTCTTTAGAATTTATCTTTCTTTAGGATTTATCTTTTTATTATCTTTAGGGTTTTTAGAAGACTATTGTAACAACGGTCCCGCCCTGGATGGAAGCTCGACGCGTTCTTACGAAAAATATTTGGGAAAGAACGGAATGGAGTTGCCACCGGCCACTTTGGTAGGCCGGATACCATAAAAAATTAACCAGAGATTCAAAAAGTTTGGGTTCGAGAGTCAGTTACGTGTGGGGAAGGGTGAGCACCCCCACAACGCCCAAAATTGGTACTGGGTCGATTATTTGATGTCTAAATGAGGGAAATTAAGAATTCGAATTTAATTTAAAATTTGTGATCCCTTAAAATATAAAAAAAAGTTTTTTTGTATGAAAGAAATTTATACCCCTACGTTCGGGGCATAATTTCCGTTAGATTCCGAATGGAGTGAACCTATTTTAAAAATATATTTTTTTAGAAAAATGATGTTTTGTGATAGAGACTCACCGAAAGCGGCACATCTTACGTCTGAGGTACGTTTTTCACGAGAATCCCTAACAAAAGTTTTAATTTTAAAACCGATTAAAATGAATGACTATAATATATATATATATATACACACATACATACATACGAATATACAATAATATATATTAAACAATAAATAAGTAAATACTAATAATAATAATAATAATAATAATAACGAAGTAATAAAAGAAAGCTTTACACAAAAAAATACTATACTTTATATACATAATATATACTAAATATAATATACAAAAATAATATACATTAGATGACATTGTATACATACTAAATATACATAATAATATACTATACTATATAAATATGAATATATAATATTATATCATATACATATATACATAATGTTAAGATAACATTAATAATAATATACGTACATATAAATGTAAATAATACATAATAAGTAATGGAAAATATATATATATACATATATAATAATAATACATAATAATATACATAATAATAGTATAAATACAAATAAAAAAATAGAATGTGACCAAAATAAAAATTAGAAACTTAAAAACTGAGAAAAGGACGAAATCGCAAAAAAAATTAAAATTTGCGGGGACTGAAAGGGTAATTAAACAATGCGGAAAACGCATTTTGGAAACAAATTTGGGGCGGAGAGACTGGTAGTGTAATTTACCCATTAAAATCGAATTTAATTGGATTTTGATGACCAAATTGAAAAATGTTTTAAAAACTCGGGGACCTAGGTTGCAAATATCTCATACAGCAAACCATTATTGTAAAAGGGGTAAGGGTGGAGGGATTAAGTGTGTAAATATCCCATTTTTCACCCTAAGTATATAAGTTAAAATTAAAAAAAACCAGATTGAATTCATATTTTTTTCAAACATTCGAAAAAGCTCTCCTCTTATCTCTTCTGCCTGGCCTGGGTTTGGCGTGTCGATCGCCTGTGTCGCTGTAGACCGTCGGTTGTCGGTGGTGGTCGCTGCCATCGCCGGCAGCCAAAAGTAGAAAGGTCCCTCTTTTTCGAAACTCTTTGGCGTCTCGAATTCGAATCTGACCTTAGGTTTTTACACAGAAACCCCTATAGGCGTAGATCTATAAAACAAGGTATAAAGTTTTTACCTTTTTCAACTGATTTTTTATTTTTCTTTTGTATTTTGATTCATGTATTTTGTTTGAAAATTAAGAAAAATAGGACAAAATCTTCTTTTATATTCGAACAGAAAAAAACCTCTTTTTTTATTTTGAACATTTCCCTTCGAAAAGCCTCCTTTTTTTATTTCCCATCTCTTACATTTGATTCATATAGGTTTTAATACCCAAAAAATATAAAATAAAACAACTTGCATGCAACTCGTTCTTTCATATCTAAAATCTTTTTATTTTTCTAACAGGTTGGGCGGCGAAATTGACATCTTGGGCGGTGGAGAGCGGCGACGGCAGGCGAGTGGTCAGAGAAGGGCTGGGGTCGGGGCGTGGTGGCCACGAGACACTGAAACACCGCGCGTGGAGGGCACACGCGGGGGAGTTAAAAAGGCATGGTCGGCGGCGGTTAAGGGTAAGTGGCGGTATTAGGGTTTGTGGTATTTTAGGGTTTAGGGGTATTTTAGGTAGTTAGGGTATTTTTGGGTCATTTGGATATTAAAACGGGTATTTTGGATCTAGTTCATTGGGTAATTTTGGGTATTGAATCTGAAATGGGCTATCAGATTAGGTTTGTTGGGTTATGGGTTGAATTTTAATTTGGGCTAGGGTCTGTAATTCAATTGGGTTTAAAGGCCCAGACAGAAATGGTTATTATAGCTGTCCATCTTTGCTCATTGTTGTGTAATAGAAACAGAGCAAAGACAAAAGAGTAACCATTTTATGTCTGATGGGGTCTGGGTTCCTTTTCTGGCCATCGCTTCTTCTTTGGGTTTCACTTGATCTTCTTTGCAGCTCTTGTAAGTAAAATCTTCAAAATTTGGGGTCCGTTGGGGAAGACAAAAATCTGAGGTGATCCTTTGGAGGAGACAAAATGAGCTTGGCTTGCTACGATTCTAACGAAGACGTAATGCTTGGAGAAAATTTAACCTAACTGCAAGATTGACGAAGAGGCAATGTCTGCAAAACTTGATCCAGCTGCAACACTGACGAAGATACATGATGGAAAGATGAAGGTTTGGCCTAGCTTAACACCAGCGTTATAACGTCCCGGTTTTAGGGCTTAGCGGTTTGGTGGTTTATTAGACGGTCTGGTAGACCAGAGTAGGGATTCGAGTCGGTTTCGGGATCGTATATTTTTTGGTAAGATAAAAATGTGGAAAATAGTTAAAAATCATCTTTTAATATATATTGATTTTTGGTGGAATAAATTTTGGAAAATGGAATTTGGAAATGTGATATTTTGGTTAGTGACTAAAATGAAAAGGGTCAAATTCTTATAATCCTTAAGGATCTAAATTACCAAGTTTTTGCTGAAGGTTTCTCTCTTGAATTAAATCATTTTAAACATGTGTTTTAAAGGTGGTTTAAGAGGGATTAAAATATCTAAGTTAGTTATTAGCTTTTAAAGAAAATTTGTGTAACTTTTTTCCTAAACCTTTTCTCTCAACTTCTTTTCTGCCAAACAATCAAAATTTAATCAAAATCTAGAGATGAGAGATTCTTTTCACTCAGATTATTGATTCTAACTTGATTCTTTAACTTTGTTTTGCAAAATCTCATTGAAATCTTATGTTTTCTTAGCTTTTCACCAATCAATTGAGGGAGAAACTTCACATTAGGGGTAAGGTCCGAGATCTCCTCTATTGTATGGTTTTTTGTTGAAATTCACAAGCATTTGATCCTTGTTTTTGTGTTTCTAATCTGATTTTGATGATTTTCTAATGCTTAATTGAGTTATTTGGGGAAAATGAGTTAATTCCCATATTGGATCTAAATTCCAGTAGTTAAGGATGCTTTGATTTATATTTTGGATGTTTAATAATGTTGATAAGTGATTTTTATCAATGGAATCCCAAAATTTAAGAATCTCTATTTGTTTAGGTTGTTAGTTTTGAGGTTTTGTGGTGTTTCTATGGTTGTAAGGTTGCTGGAGGTGGTAGGTTGATTTGGATCTGTTTTTAGATGTGTTTTGATGTTGAAAGTGATGTTAGTTTGATAGATGTTGGATGGGTTGTGAATCGAAGTGTTTTGGTTATGTTTTCGATTGTTATGGAGGGTTAATTGTGAAGGTGTTGTGGAAATCCGAGAAGGATTGTAGTTGATGTGTTTACAATGCATTGTGATGCATTAATCCTCTGTTGTTTTGTGGTAAAAATAGGAGAGGTTGATCCGAAAGTGATTGGAGAAGCATTGGAGGTTTCGGATACTTGATTTCGCGTCGGCGAATCAACATTTCGCATATCGGTGAGTGAAAACGTGGTTTAAAGCATTTTGATGTTATGGGAACAGAGTTTTGGGAGTTAAGGTAGAGCTTGAAATGCTTACCTAGACTCGGAAGTAAGTATAAAGTGGTTTTCTCTCTCGATCGTGCTAGTTTGAAATGGTTTTATGCACTTGTTTTAATTTACATGTTACCTACTGTTTAAGCATGTTTTAAAGTATTTGATATACTATTTTTAAGCATGAAATGTTGAAGGATACACATGGTAAGTGATCCTTGTAAGCATGGTTTATACTTGTGTTTTAAAGCATGGTTGTTGCTTTGGAAATGGCATGGTTTAATGCTTGGTAAAACAGTGAGCTAAATGTAATTTGGTTAATTATATTGGCAAGTGATGTGGTTTTAAAATTGTTATCGGATATAGTTTGCCGGCCATAGGATTGAGTGCACTGTAAATAAGTCGCCTTAGATGTTGAGGGGTTTACACGACGTACCGAATACTCCATCCAAGTACCCTAACGGTATAGAGGTTAAACAGTACCAAAATCTCCTGTTAGTGGATTAAGCGTCTAACCGATGATTGGGGTTGGTGTCCTCGTGGGTTGAAAGTGTACCCGGTTGTTAATGTACCCAGTTGTTATTGTACCGCGATTGTGATTGTATCGCTATTCCGGTTGAGATGGCTTGAAGTGTTGGGTTAACACTTGTTGAATCCGTGTATCCGATGAACTCTTTTGTTATTGGACTTGTTTAATGATCACTTGTAAGCCAATATAATTGTTAATGTATCATTGAAATGTTTTATGTTGTATAATGTGAATTATACATGTTTCTCCTTGAGCTTTGCATTTGGTAGTAATGCATGGGAAGGCTTAAGTAGAGGGTTAGCAATGTGATTTGCTGTTGATTAATGTTACATGTAGCATATGGTTTAATATGCTAGTTTTAAGGATGTAAAGTGCATGTTTTAAAAGGGCATGATGTTTTAAAGGATGATGTAAAGAAAACGGTTTAAATGCATTGATGGTGCTTTGTTCTAAGAATTCCTCACTTAGCCATGTGTGCTTACGCTCTCTTTGTCCATCAATGCAGAGAATTAAAGTCCCGGGAGGCAGCGGGAACCAAGGGGATCTTGGCAAGACTTGTTTCCAAAGTATGTTAGAGACTAGACTATAATGAATAAGTGCAATGGGGTACTAGTTGTGTTTTGGGAGATGTTTTGTGAAACTTCCAGTTTGAGCATGTTTCTTTAGTTGCTCTTGGGTTGTATATGGCCTTTAAGGATTGATTTTGGTGCTGGTTTATCTTTTGGATATGTTGGTTGGATGCATATTAGGAAGCATGCCTATAGATTTCCTTTTTGATGCATGAAGCCTTGTTGTGCTGTTAGAATTGTGATGCTAGTTGGCATGAGATATGTTTGATGTGTTGGTATTGTGTTTTAAGCATGTTAGAGTGGTTTGAGTATGCTTTGGGGATGAAAAACCAGCTAAATGTGACATTACAGGCCCAGGCATACCGATACGTGGGGGACCGTATCGGTACGGCTAGGCAATTTTAGGCTTGTGGGATCGATACAGGCCTTGTGCGTTTCGATACGCCTAGGAAAATTTGGCCAGGCATACCGATACGGGTATGGGTGTTTCGGTACGAGTTTTAGCCTCTGGAATTCACTTTTTCAACTCGAACCCGCGTATCGAAACACCTGAGGAGCCGTATCGGTACGATCTATAACATTTCAAAAATTAGGTAATTTAGTTAGGCGTATCGATACGACATGGCAGAGTACCGAAACGGGGTGTTTTAAACCGTATCGATACGGGCTTACCTGTATCGGTACGGACAGCTGATTTTCTGTAAATGCCTTTTTTGAATAGTTTTGTCATCCTTACAATTTAGTCCCTGGATCTTGCCAATGCAATTGTATGCGATAAAATGATAGGATTGAGCTGAAATTTGAGACATGGGCATGAAACCTGACTAATTTAAGGTTGGTAAATTAAAAGTGGGTTTTTGACTTGTAACTTTGTCAAATTACAATTTGGTCCCTAAATTATAAGTATGATCAATTGGATGTCAAATTGATGTCCGATTGAGTTGGGGTTACACCTGATGTCTGCATGAACATGTAGGGTTATTAATTGGCATCTAGATAAGATAAAAAGAAAAAAATGGACCGGGTTTTGTTGAATCTCTTCAGTTTGCTACGGCAAACCTAATGTAGCTTTCTTGGTTCGGTTGGGCGTCTAGGCCGGGTCAAGGGGGTTACACCTGATGTCTTCATGACGATGAAGCAGGATTGGAAACTCAATAAATTTTGATCCATAGCTTGGCTCATAGACTTCTTTTGTATTTTTCCCAAATGCACAGGGATCAACGGTTTTGAGTTGCCTTTACCGGTAGCCGTTTGCTCCAGGCTAGTTGTATTATTACCCTTGGTACAATCAGTTTGTACCAATCATGATATTGGATTTTTCAAAGGATTTATTTTCCTTCGACCATTCGTGAAAATGTATTTTCGATGGATATTTGAATTATCCATTATCTTAAACTTTACCGTGTTTAAGCACGTTGTGCCAACATTTCAGTCGGTCTTGTCAAAATAACTTTAATCCTGTTGCGTCATTGACGAAGAGACAATATCGAAATTTAGTCCAGTCATTCCCTCAAAGAAAGGACAAAATCAGATAACAGCAACTTAGGTCTCAATACGCCCTCAACGGCGGAGTAAGAGTAAACAGCAACTTTAACCAAGCCACACCATCAACGGAGGGACAAGATCGAATATCAGCAACTTGGATTCTACCACACCATCAATGGAGAAGCAGAATCTGAATGATACCAACTTAAACCTTACCACACCATCAACGAAAGAGCAGGAATGAACGACAACTTGGACCTCACTACGCCCTCAAAGACAGAGTAAGAATGAACAACAACTTGAACCTAGCCACACCATCAACGGAGAGACAGGATCGGATATTGGCAGCTTGGATTGTACCACGCCATCAATGGAGAAGCAGAATCTGGATAACAACAACTTAAACCTTACCACACCATCAACGGAGAAGCAGGAATGAACCGCAACTTGGACCTTACTATGCCCTCAACGGTGGAGTAAGAACAAACTTGAACCTAGCCACACCATCAACGGAGGCACAGGATCGAATAACTTGGATTCTACTATACCATCAACGGAGAAGCAGAATTTGGATAACAGCTGTTGCGCGTAATAAGTGCTACGCAAATGTGCAAGTATACACGTCGCAAGTTATAGTATAAAAGATATCGTCTCCACAGGGATTGGTGCCACTTCAAGAATCTAGTCTCTTGCACTTGTAAAAAGTAAAAACACAAGTGAAGGATTATAGAAGTTTTAACTAATAACTAATCTAGGAAGCAATTAAGTAAAAGAAAAGATGAATTCGAATGAGAGAGATAGGCTAGGTTATCGTGAGTTGAGGTGTGATAGCCGATTGGATTGTCTTGGTAAAAGAGTGCACGGGCAACTCGGTTGCCGTGGCAACTTGCACGCGACGGGGTTGCCGTAGCGACTAATTGATGGTTGCTTGGGCGACTAGTTGGGCAACTACTTGGGCGATCGGGCAGCAACTTCAAGGTTCGGCGGAGCGTTCTTCAATGGTTTCTTCTTATCCCTAAGTTGAAACTCTAGCTATTTGTGCATGCCTTGATAATACATCCTGCGTGAATCAAGGGTGAACAACAACCAATCTTGCGCTCCTCTTAGCCGTTGAAATCCTTAACTTATTCCTAAGCCGGATTAATCTTCACCATCATTGGATTGAATAAAGATCATATTCATTCGTTTCTTGAATCTAACTCTCCCGATATTAGATAAATGGATGAAATCACGAGATCCTCTCCCAATTCACTTTCATAAACAATAATAAGAATCAAGAATGAATAAACCTTGAAATAGAAAAGTGCAAACTCTTATTACCTAAACAAAAACCAATAGTTTCTCACAATCTCAAAACACAATAACCATAGCCAAGTAAATTTAGTTCATGGCTAGGTTCCAAAGAAACACAAGATAATTAATCCCTAGCATGAACCCAATCGAACAAAGATGAAGGAAGAGGCTTGTCGAAATCCTCCTTGCCCTAGATGCTTGCCGAAAATTCCCCTTGCTTCCTCTCTTGGAGTTGTCGAAATTCCCTCTTGCTCTCTCTCCTTGAATTGTCGAAATCTCCTTGATATTTATAGGGCTAGGCCAAAGTCCTTTTTTGAGGAGGAGTTTGAGTTGGAACTAAATTATCTTTAAAGAATATAATTCTTTATTATAAATTTATTCCTATTAGAACTTCTCTTATCCTCTTGGAATTTAATTCTTCTTTAATCTCTGCATGGCAATCAAATTCCTTTGGGCTTGGACCTTGTTCCATGTCATCTTGGGCTTGTAAAATCATGAATTTCGACATCCATATTGCTTTTGGTCTTTGTCGACAAATGCCATGGCAACTGGCTCGGCGTCTCCTTCATGCACTGCCCTGGCAACTAGCTCGGCATTGCTTTGGCAAGTGATCCTGCACATACATACACAAAAACACACCAAAGCAGCATCTATTTCCACAAAAATCACCAAGTTATGTAATCAAGCTCAACAATTGAAGGAATCATGGATTAATGCATGAATGGCTAACTATGCAACTAATATGAGCCTAAGTCTAACAATAATATGAGTAAAAAGGGTAAGAAAAATAGTACTTTTGAACACTTATCACACCCCTAAACTCGAACTATTGCTTGTCCTCAAGCAATGCAAACTCATAATTACCTGCCAAGACTTCAAATTTTCACAAACTTAGCTTTGAGCTTGATTTCAATTCTCTGAACCGGGGCACAAAGTATGATTGGCTTTTTATTTTTCGGAAAACTGAGGAGTTACTCGGAATCAAACTATAATGCTTGTGCGTGTGTGCGGAGTTGTGTGCGAGTTGATTTTTCGGATTCTATGCAAACAATAGGTTTTCAAATTACTTCTTTGGGTTCTTTTTAACATGTTTTAACTAGAGCCAATTTCGGGCACCTCTAGTGTTTTATTTTTAGTTTTCTTAAGTTAATTTAATCGACTAGAGCCGGTTTCGGGCACCTCTAGTAAAAAAAATTTTAACGCCTCCTAGAGCCAGTTTCGGGCACCTCTAGTGATCAATTTTTAGCACATGCTAGAGCCAATTTCGGGCACCTCTAGCATTCATCCAATTTTTATTCTAATACTATTCTAATACCCCAATTAGTTAATTATCAACCTAAGTTTACTAGAACTCCTTAAATCAATCAAACCACAACAGTGTTTCATCAAATTTAGCATCATAGTAAAATTCTAAGTTTTTCATGGTTATCCTAGAATAAAAATTCTATCAATTAAGTGCATTGGTAAAGTCATCATTGGATATTCATCAAATCTAAGCAATTCTTGTTCCAATTAAAGGCATGGCAAGCAATTTATGTATCCTAAATGTAATGCTTAAGATTAATGTAACTAAACATGGTAATTACTAATAACAATCCCCCCCAAACTCGAGTGAGGCATTGTCCTCAATGCATGCATAAAAATAACGAAAAATAACAATAAAAATAAAAATGCATACGAGGACTTACTCCGAGAGTTCGTCATCGTAGATGATTAGTTTCCTTCTAGTTAGGCGTCTTGATTTTCTTGCTTGAATGCAATGGTTGTTTTCTTGTTGCCGGGATGTCTTGACTTTGGTTGCCGTGGCATCTTCGGGTTGGTTGCCGTGGCATCAGCTTGTGCATGCATGAAGTAAGTTGTCGCGGCATCTTCTTCATTGGTTGCTCGGGGCAAGGATCTTGGCAGTAAATTTCCTTAACATAGTAGTTGTGAGTCTTGTTGTGAAAAAGAAAATAAAGAAAACCTGAAAACTAAAGATAATGAAGAAAAAAAAATATCTCCTAAAAATAAAAATAAAAATAAAAATAAAAAGAAAAAGGAAATACTGAGAGGAGAGCATGCTCATGCATCTCCTAAGTTGACCACTTCCTTTCACGTTCCACATGGGCACCATTGTAGTGCTTCAATATTTGTCCATTAACTTTGAATTCATGATTGTCAGAGATGGACTTGATTATTACGGCACCATGAGAGAATGGTTTGACGACTTCGAATGGTCCCGACCATCTTGATTTCAGCTTTCCCGGGAAAAGTTTTAGCGAGAATTGAATAGGAGAACTAGTTGCCCTGGCGTGAATTGCCGTGGCAATAGTTTCTTGTCGTGCCATCGCTTTGTTTTCTCTCTTGTAGATTCGTGCATTGTTATAGGCGAGTGCACGAAATTCTTCTATCTCATTGAGATCCATCAAGCGCTTTTTTGTCCGGCACTTTCCCAATCCATATTCACGGTCTTGATTGCCCAAGACGCCTTGTGCTCGATTTCCACCGGTAGATGACATGTTTTACCATAGACAAGCCGGAAGGGGACATACCTAAGGGTGTTTTGAATGCAGTCGATATGCCCAAAGTCGTCATCTAGTCTTAATGACCAATCCTTCCTTGAGGGATTTACAACTTTCTCGAGTATTCCCTTCAACTCCCGGTTGGAAATTTCGCTTGCCCGTTGGTTTGTGGGTGATATGCCGTGGCGATCTTGTGTGATATGCGAAGCATTGCAACATCTTGGCAATTAGTCTGTTGTCAAAATGCTTGCCCCGTCGCTGATAATTGCTCTCGGCATCCCAAACCGTGTAAATATGTTTTTCTCGGGAATCGTTGCACGGTCTTGGAATCGTCGTTGGGAACTGCAGCTGCCTCTACCCATTTAGACACATAGTCGACGGCGAGTAAGATGTAGAGGTTGCCGAATGAAGATGGGAAAGGTCCCATAAAATCGATCCCCATACATCGAACAGTTCCACCTCGATGATGTTCGGAGTGGCATCTCATGTCGCCTAGAGATATTGCCCGTCCTCCGCAACGATCACATTGCTTGTAAAGTCTTGGGCATCTTTGTACAATGTTGGCCAATACAAACCGGATTGTAAGACTTTGGCCATGATACGAGTTCCTCCAAAATGTCCTCCATAGGGTGAAGAATGGCATTGCCGAGTACATTCTGTTGCTCTTCTTGAGGACACATCGACGTATAACCCGATCTGCACATTGTTTAAACAAAAGAGGCTCGTCCCAAAAGTAATGCTTAGCATTATGGCGGAACCGCTTCTTCCCTTGGTGAGTAATGCCATACGGAAAATACCACAAACAAGGAAGTTAACTAAATCTGCGTGCCCAGGTATTGCCGGGGCATGTCTTTGCCGTAGTGTCTGCTCCCAAAATTGCTGAGGCGTGCTCGTCAAAGACTGCTGCGGCGTCAAGAGTTGCCGAGGCGTGATGGGCTGTCGAGGCGTCAAGGGTTGCCGAGGCGATTAGAATTTGTTCATCCGGGAATGCATCGCATATCTCTAGATCCGCGTCCTCTTCCCTATTGCGTTCCAAACGTGATAAGTGATCGCCACTTGATTTTCTGTTCCTTTCACGCCTTAATTTCAATATCAAATTCTTGTAAAAGTAATATCCAACGAATCAAACGAGGTTTAGCATCCTTTTTAGCAAATAAGTATTTGATTGCCGAATGGTCCGTATGAACAATTACCTTTGTACCAATTAAATAGGATCGGAACTTGTCAAATGCGAAAACTACAGCTAGTAACTCTTTCTCCGTTGTTGTGTAATTCACTTGAGCATCGTTAAGAGTTTTACTAGCGTAGTATATCACATGGAAGGTCTTACCTGTGCGTTGGCCTAGGACTGCTCCTACCGCGAAATCACTTGCATCATACATGAGCTCAAAAGGTAGCGTCAAACTGGTGGAACAACAATGGGTGCCGAGGCAAGCTTTTTCTTTAGGGTTTCAAATGCTTGAGTGCAAGACTCATCAAAATCGAAGACTTTATCCTGTTCAAGCCAGACACACAAAGGTTTAGTGATTTTAGAAAAGTTATGAATGAACCTCCTGTAAAAACTGCATGTCCGAAAAACTTGAATTCCTTTAACCGAATTTGGTGGGGTAATCTCTCGATCACGTCCACCTTGGCTTTGTCTACTTCAATTCCCTTGGATGAAATCTTATGGCGAGCACTATTCCTTCATCTACCATAAAGTGGCATTTCTCCCAATTGAGGACTAAATCCGTTTCTTCGCATCTTGCCAACACCCTCTCTAAATTGCCGAGACAGCCGTCGAAGTCATTACAAAAAACCGAAAAATCATCCATGAAGATCTCAAGGAAGTCTTGACCATGTCCGAAAAGAGCGCCATCATGCATCTTTGGAAGGTTGCGGGGCGTTACATAATCCGAACGGCATCTTTCGGAAGGCATAAGTACCGTATGGGCATGTGAAGGTTGTCTTTTCTTGATCTTACGGTGCTATGGCAATCCCGATTGTAACTGAATAACCATCAAGAAAACAAGAAAAGGTTTACCCGCAAGACGGTCAAGCATTTGATCAATAAAGGGTAATGGGAAGTGATCTTTCCTAGTGGCTTTGTTTAGCTTTCGATAGTCCATACAAACCCTCCAACCGTCACAGTCTGGTTGGGATAAGTTCATTATTTTCATTACTCACCACCGTTATATACCTCCCTTTTTCGCACACATTGTGCGGACTTACCCACGTACTATCGGAGATAGGGTATATAATGCCGCGTCAAGCCACTTGATGATTTCTTTCATTACAACCCCTTTCATGGCATGATTCAGTCTCCTCCTCTGGGCCTCAATTGAAGGTTTGTGATCATCTTCCAACAAGATCTTGTGCATGCACACCGCCGGCTAATTCCCTTCAAGTCGGCAATTGTCCACCCTATTGCCTTTTTATGTAGTTTCAACATGTTGATCAGCTTCTTTTCCTGCTCAGGCTGTAACTTAGAAGAAATAATTACAGGTAATGTATTATCAGTCCCTAAGTATACATATTTCATTGCTCGCAAATTGTTTCAACTCAAGAATTGGTGGATTTTCGATAGAGGGTTTTTCGATCTTACCTTCCTTACCTGAGTAGTCCAGTGGTTCAAAGTATGTACCTGGTCGATTGACTAGCCAATTTGCCTCTTCTGGCTGTTCCTCATTGACCGGTTCTTCATACTCCTCAAGTTCCTCTTGATCGGCAATGTAGTTGCCGAGGCAACTAAATTCCTCATCGAAGTTAAATTCTGCCGTGGCATGAAGTAGTTGGCATTCTTACGGATCATCGGCTTGCCTTAGTGTTTGGAACACATTTAGTTTTACCTGCTGGTCATTCACCCTCATTGTGAGTTCTCCTTTTCAACGTCGATCAAGGTTCTCCACTGCCGCTAGGAATGGTCTCCCGAGAATGATAGGTGCATGCTCATCCGCTTCACAATCCAAAACAATAAAGTCACGGGAAAAATGAATTTATCAACTTTTACCAAGTATGTCCTCGATTTTTCCCTCTGGATGCACATAGGATCTGTCGGCTAGCTGCAGATAATCATTGTAGGTCTTGCCTTCCCGATTCCTAGTTTCGAAAAAAACGATTTAGGCATCAAGTTTATGCTAGCCCCTAGGTCGCATAGTGCTTTCCCGACATAGTGATTTCCAATAGAACAGGTATTGTGAAACTTCCGGGATCCTTCAACTTGGGCGGCATGCGATTGTGCAACATTGCCATGCATCCCTCTGTCGCGAAACTGTTTCAAACTCTCCTAGCCTTGTTCTCTTGGACACAATGTCTTTAAGAAACTTGGCATAGTTTGGCATTTGTTCAATTGCTTCCACCAATGGCAAGTTGATGTGGACTTGCTTTAGGATATCAAGAAACTTCTTGAATTGGTATTCTTGCTTTTGTCGCTTCAACCTTTGTGGGAATGGTGGTGGAAGTCGGATATCTTCTATCCTTTCATTGGTTTGAAACCGATTGACGGCATTGCTTTGGGACATCCGGAGTTGTCGATCGTTACCAACTGGGGTTGCCGAGGCGTGCTTATCGCAAGTTGCCGAGGCGTCATCGGTTGCCGAGGCATGCTTATTGCCGGTTGCCGCAGCAATTCTGTTTCAAAGATCCGAGACTTTGCCGCTAGGTTCGTCTTGATCTTTTTGTGGAGTTTTGTTTGACGAGCGGGTTTGAACCTCTCTAAGTTGTTGGCCACTTCGGTGGTAATTGCCTTACATTGCTCATGGCCGTTCCTCTTGCGACTTCAGTATCGCTAGGTAAACCTCCTTATGGTCTAGTGTTGATTTTTGAGCGAATTGTCCGACTTGATTTTCCAATGATTTGATTGCCGCCTCTTGGTTCCGCAATCTCATCTCGGTCCTCTGTTAATAAAAGCATCAGTTCTTTTTATGAAATTACTATTCTCAGCCATATAAGATTCAGTTTTCATCATAAAAGCATTTAGAGAATTTTCCAAAGAACTAGATGTCGCTTGTTGTTGCTGCGGCATCGCATTGCCGTGGCATATTCTCGCTGGAATCCCGATGCTTGTGCATTCTGATTGTTCTGGTTTAGAGCATTGTTGGGATTACTCCATGAAAAATTCGGTGCTTCTTCCAAGCTGGATTGTATGTATTTGACATCATGTTGTTGCCCGATTGTAATTCCCCACATAGAAGCTAGATTCCGGATTCTCGCATACATTCGGAAGAATTATGGTTATCACCACATAACTCACAAAAAGAATCCATTACCTTGACTTCATGTGTGTTGTTTGGTTTTTGCATGTTCGACCATCTTGGTTAAAGCGGCCAATTGTGCTTTGAAATTGAATCGATGATCCTAGTTCATGTATTGTGGCTTAGCGTCTAACTCCTCATCTTCTAGTAGATGGGAATTGATAGTCATTCTTGGCCACTGTTTAAAATTTGCATTGCTTCCTCCGGCGACTTATCTAAGAGTATGCCGTTTGCCGAGGCATCTAGCATCATCCTTGTTGGTGTATTCACGGCGTTGTAAAACATTGTTACTTGAGTCCACACCGAAAATCCGTGTAGGGCATTTGTGTAGAAGTTCTCTATATCGCTCCCAAGCCTCGTACATGGATTCATCATCTCTGCTGCCGAAAGAAGTAATGTCGTTACGAAGCTTATCGATTAAATTTGTAGGATTAAATCTAGCAAGGAAATCACGACAAAGATCAGTCCAAGATGCTATGGATCCGGCAGAATGCTATTTAGCCATGCTTTCGCCTATCCCTCGGTGAATAGGGAATAATCGTAATCGTAGGACATCGGGGTAACTCCGTGTATCTTGAACGAGTTGCAAATCTCGAGGAAAGATTTCAGATGTTGTCGTGCATCTTCGATTCTTTGAGCCGCCAAATTGACCTATTGTGTTGATCATATTAAACATTACCGGTTTCAACTCAAAGTGGTCGGCTTCAATTTCGGGTGCGACAACTCCTGGGTTAAGTCCATCAAGATCTTCTTCAAGATAGTCTCGAATAGTTCTGTTTCGTGCAAGAATCACTCCTCCTCTTGCTCGAACATCTTGATTAATATTGCCGTCTTGATTTGCCATTGCTTCTCTTATCCTTCGTCTAAGTCTTTGTAAGGTTCGTTCGATTTCTGGATCAAAGGGATATTCTGGTGAAGTCGGTCTTGCCTGGTCATATACCAATGCAAAACCAAAGTTTGTTAGCCCTTTGAATTTTAAACAAGAAAAATAAAAAGAATGTGCAAGAAAGTAAAAACAAAGTCGCTATTGCCAATCCCAACAACGGCGCCAAAAACTTGTTGCGCGTAATAAGTGCTACGCAAATGTGCAAGTATACACGTCATGAAGTTATAGTATAAAAGATATCGTCTCCACGAGGATTGGTGCCACTTCAAGAATCTAGTCTCTTGCACTTTGTAAAAAGTAAAAACACAAGTGAAGGATTATAGAAGTTTTAACTAATAACTAATCTAGAAAGCAATTAAGTAAAAGAAAAGATGAATTCGAATGAGAGAGATAGGCTAGGTTATCGTGAGTTGAGGTGTGATAGCCGATTGGATTGTCTTGGTAAAAGAGTGCACGGGCAACTCGGTTGCCGTGGCAACTTGCACGACGGGGTTGCCGTGGCGACTAATTGATGGTTGCTTGGGCGACTAGTTGGGCAACTACTTGGGCGACCGGCAGCAACTTCAAGGTTCGGCGGAGCGTTCTTCAATGGTTTCTTCTTATCCCTAAGTCGAAACTCTAGCTATTTGTGCATGCCTTGATAATACATCCTGCGTGAATCAAGGGTGAACAACAACCAATCTTGCGCTCCTCTTAGCCGTTGAAATCCTTAACTTATTCCTAAGCCGGATTAATCTTCACCATCATTGGATTGAATAAAGATCATATTCATTCGTTTCTTGAATCTAACTCTCGATATTAGATAAATGGATGAAATCACGAGATCCTCTCCCAATTCACTCGCAAAACAATAATAAGAATCAAGAATGAATAAACCTTGAAATAGAAAAGTGCAAACTCTTATTACCTAAACAAAACCAATAGTT